>CM053029.1:46163963-46353201 GCA_028564925.1 Lithobates sylvaticus
CCCCAGCCTCCAAATAATCTAATTTTACAGCGACAACTTGCTTTGCAGCCATAACATTTTTACCTCTGGTTGCAGAGTTTGATCGGCAGCGCTCGCCCACTGAGTTCAATGGGAGAGAACCGCAACCATGAACCACGCGCTTTAATAGCCTTAACAGATTTTCTGAAGTAGGAATAATTCCACTGGGAAAAGAAAGCAGCCATAGGTTTTCTGCTGTCCTCAGATCTGCATTTCCCCACATTTAATAATAAAGGCCGCTGTGAAGATGAAGGAGCAATGTAAAATAATTCTTCCTGGTCACCAGAATTGCCCACAAGTAGGCTGCATAAAGAGTGTGTATAATTAAACTTTTGTGACAACCATTTTATTAAAGGTGTTGAACCAATTCTCAAATAGATTTAATCAATCATTAAAGTACAATGGAAGTATGGAACCAGTATCAAGTCCTCATAAACAGGGCATATATATTGAAAGGCGGGGGTTAGCAACCTGTAGATCACAATCTAACAGTAGACCGTGGCCAGGTAACTAGTGGATCGTGGTCTGGGCTTGCTGACTCGCCATCCCAGAACATCAGAGTACAATGCAGAGGGACTACTTGTAAAGTTGGAGGTGTAGTAGGGAGAAATAGCCCCATAAGCCGATATCTCCTCTGTAGTACTGGTTCCTGTCCCATGCAGAGTGATACCAACTGCACTCCACCTTTTATCCCGGCAAGCAGACACCAGAGTGGTGCCATCAGCAGAAAAGAAGAGATCTTCAGGTCAGTGTGAAGCAACACACTGGGCGTAATAGTATAGGGCTGCTTTCACACTTATGTGCTGCGGTTTACCCAAACCACGGGTGCAGTAAAGTGTGCATTTAGCTTCCCTGTGGGTTTGCTGTGCTTAGCCACAGGGCTTCTATTTTATCTTGCAGATTTTGGTGCACTTGCTGAAAGAGCACCAAAACTTCAACCAAAACCGTGACTCAACTGTAGGGTTTTACCACCCCCCAACATTACGTGTGAATGAGCCCTAAGTGTGCTCTTACCGAATGCAACTAAGAGCTCATACACAAGTGAAGCAGGCTTAGCTGCTCCTCTGAAAAGCACTCCAAGTGCATTTGACAGGCGATATGTTGCCTCCTCACCATCTGATTTAAACCCACGATTGCCGTGCAATGCACTCAATTGCGACACAATAGTACAGCAATTAGAGGTTTAAATCAGGTGTGAGGAGGCGACACTGGTAAACACTGTGCCTAGTGATCTTTGACTTCTCCCATGTTTATACTTGCCAACAGTCCCAATTTTCCTGGGAATCGGGACTGTTTTTGGAACGGCAGCTTATAGCTTGGTAAAAATGGCCACCACCGCAAAGTTCTCTTTCCAGCTAGCAGGTTCTTTCCCCTTGTGTTGAGTATATCTCTTCCCAGCGCTTCACAGAAGCCGCTGGGCTCATTCTAGAGGGCGCCCCGCGCTGACCGCTCTGTGCTACTCCAAGTGCACATCCCCTCTCCCCACTCCGCATTTACTCAGCTTTTTACTTTTCCAAAGGTGTTGACCCCCTGGACATAGTGTCCAATCTTCATTGGGCTTCTGATTTCCATCCATCTTTGCATCCTTCTCCTCATATACGTATGCTGGAGATGTAAGAAAGCAGAAGGTTCTATGCTCCACATTTGGTGGTAGTACGCTCTACTCCAACCATTTTGGAGGGAAGTACACACACTAACAGCACAAATCACCACATACACTTTGGACTACAACCCTGAACAATATCTTCGACACCAGCGGTGTCAAACTCAATTCCTTTGTGGACCGCATCAGCATTATGATTGCCCTCAAAGGGTCAGTTGTATTTGTAACACTACATGTCCAGAGCATTCCCCCTTACATCATATGTCAAGAGTCCCCCACTCTCACTTACATCACAGTACACCCGCCTTACCTTCTGATGCTGCTGGAAAGAAGATGGGGCATTGCTGGGAAACAGAAAGTGCAGGGACTAGAGGAGGACCAAAGAAGGGCTGGAGCACTCCTGCAACTGCAGGAGAGGTGCGAGGGCCACATAAAATGGCCTGGTGGGCCAAACAACAATTTAGACCTACTAAATTATTATTTAGACCTTCAATTTAGACCTACTAAATTATTATTTTATTACTATTTACTGAAATGCGAGTGCAGAGAGTGGTTGAAGATTTTAGCTGCAGCTTTTTTTAAGTCTTTATTCCTCAGGCTGTATATAATTGGATTCATCAGTGGGGTGACCACAGTGTACACTAATGACAAGAATTTAGTGATATCCCATGATTGTCCTCTACGGGGTACCAAATAAACACAAACCATGGAACCATAATAAATGCAAACAATAGTCAGATGGGAGCTGCATGTTGAGAAAACTTTTTGTCTGCCGGTAATAGATGGGATTTTAAAAATGGTAATGATAATATAAACATATGATATAATAATTGTGAAGAATGGGATGAGAATATTAATAACAGTCATTAATGTCACTTCAAGTAGAACATTAGCAGTATCAGAGCAGGAGAGTTGTAGGATTGGATCAAGATCACAGAAAAAGTGATTGACAATATCGGGACCACAAAAATGTAATTGTGATACTGTTAAAGTGACAATCGATCCTACTAAATGACTTAAAACCCAACATGTGATAATCATCACCCAGCAGAGCTGGAAATTCATTAATAAAGTATAGTGCAATGGTTTACAGATGGCCACATATCTGTCATAACACATCACTGTCAGAAGAAAACACTCAAGACCTTCAGAAACAGAAAAAAAATAAAACTGGGAGATGCAATTAGAAAAAGATATTATGATCCCTTTCATCAAAATAGTATGGAGTGTGTTAGGAAGAATATCAGTGACCAGTAAGATATCTGATACAGACAGTTGAGAGAGGAAGAAGTACATGGGAGAATGAAGGGATTTGCTGTAAGACACCAGTGTGATGATCAGGAGGTTTCCACATATTGCCACACAATAAATCAAAAGGAAAAGAAAAAAGATCAGAAATGTTATACTGTGTGGAGTCTGAAGTCCTAATAGGTGGATCATGGTAATACGGGACACATTTTTCTCTTCCATAACCTAAAGAGAGAACAAAAAAGGGAAACAGCTTTTTTTTTTTTTCCCAAAAAGTTTTATTGAAAATATTAAAGTAATGGTACCCATGACATACTTTTACAATAAAATAACATAGGTTGTAAATGAGTCATGGATCATATCAAAGAGAAGAAAGAAATATTTCTCAAAGTTGAAGCTAATAAGAAGACTTGAATGTTGCATGAACAGTCAACATAAGGAAACCTTTAGGTATCAGGTTCTTTTCTGAGTAGAGCATCTATAATAATGGTAGTAATAAAATTTAAACCAGTACCACCAGTTCTAATAATAATAGTATAATGTTAGTAAACCCAACCTGTATTTTTGTAGAAGGGTTTCTGGTTAATTGTAGTGGGATGCAAAGATTGCTAAGGGTTGTAGATAGAAGGGGGGGGGAATATAAATTGAGGGGGAAAGAATAAAAAAAAGGGGGAGGGGGGAAAGGTAGTCTCAAGAAGAAAGATAGAATGAGAAATAATAGGGGTGTGGGTAGGGACCGCTCTCCGACGGTAAGAGGTGTGGATCAGTTCCTCCTTCTCCTCTATCTTAGAGATCCTTGTCAGCTATTCCCCGATTAATGGTATATCTGTGGATCACCAGTGAACAGGTATACATAGTCTAGCCGCATTGACCATGTGCATAGCAAGTGATTTGTGATAGCCCTTTTTATGTAGAACACGTGTCAAACACAAGGCCCGCGGGCCAAATCCGGCCCACCAGGCCATTTTATGTGGCCCTCGCACCTCTCCTGCAGTTGCAGGAGTGCTCCAGCCCTTCTTTGGTCCTCCTCTAGTCCCTGCACTTTCTGTTTCCCAGCAATGCCTCATCTTCTTTCCAGCAGCATCAGAAGATAAGGCGGGTGTACTGTGATGTAAGTGAGAGTGGGGGACTCTTGACATATGATGTAAGGGGGGATGCTCTGGACATGTAGTGTTACAAATACAACTGACCCTTTGAGGGCAATCATAATGCTGATGCGGTCCGCAAAGGAATTGAGTTTGACACCGCTGGTGTAGAAGATATTGTTCAGGGTTGTAGTCCAAAGTGTATGTGGTGATTCGTGCTGTTAGTGTGTGTACTTCCCTCCAAAATGGATGGAGTAGAGCGTACTCCCACCAAATGTGGAGCATAGAACCTTCTGCTTTCTTACATCTCCAGCATACGTTTGGGATAGTAGGAGAGAATTTGTGAAGTCGAGCTGGGGTTTCTATACCATTTAGCAATTTGATAGCAGTTTTCCTGAATTGCTACATTCATTGAACCCTTGTGTGCATACTCATATATGTCATCCCAATTTTCATCAGTGAGAGTCAGTTGTAGGTCTCTTTCACAGGAAATACGTGATGCATCAGTTTTTTTTGGTGGGAGGGGTCTTGCTGGAGTAAGGTGCAGATATAGGATATTAAATGTCTTTGTGATTTACGCAAGCAAAGGGATTTGAATGGTGTGAGTTGCCTATTCCATGTGGTAGATGGGTCCTGTGTTGTAAGAAGGTGTCTGTACATCCAAAAGAGAAATTAGTTGGTACATGACGAAGACACCAAGTCTTCGTATGGACGTATGTGTCATTTAGAGAAAAATTGGTATGCAAGCACTTCCTCGTGCTGCAGGAATGCGCTTGATTCCCCAGGGGGGAAATCGGGATTCCCCTCAGCGAAGTCAACGGGCCTGGAATTGAGGAAAGTTTTGAAGAACTAATTTCCTTTTCAAAAGCTACCGAGGAGGGGTAAATGAGGGTGTGTGTCATTAGGGCCCGAGGCCAGTGGGAGGGTATCAGCCAAGGGAAAACATGTGTTTGGGTGCGTGTGAAAGAATTTTCCAAGGTGACCCATACCTTCCTAAGTTTGTGGACTTTCCAGTCCACAATCCTTGTCAGATGACAGGCCAGATAATATTTATAGAGGTCCGGTAGTCCGATTACACCTTTATTTGTTATGTCCATTGTTTCTGATTCAAATACATCAACCTCAAGGACAACACATTTACTTGCTGCCTAATACTGTATATCACATAGGCTTTCAGATGTTATTGCCATGAGATAATCAATGTTTTTCACTTTACATGTCAGTGATCTTAATGTTTTGGCTGACTCGGGTGTATATCAATCTGGCAATAAAGTTATACAATAAAACACAGTAAAGTATGCTTAATTCATTTAGTAGACATTTCTTGCACAAGTTAACAAAAAAGATGCCGTCCATTTTTCAATGAACTTTTTTTTTTTAGTAAGGACCAAAAAAAAAAACATACAAATGCAAATAATACATTTCATGCAAATAGCAGTGATAATACATCAACCAATCTCCACAGATTAATTGCTCCAGTGCATTCATCAAAATATGGACATTTGGTGACCATGTGAGTAGAAAACAATTAAATCCAAATATGATTGAAATTTTCTCAAATAAGGCAAAGTGTATCACAAAAACAAAAGAGGTCCCATTCATGTGATGCAGAAATTGGAAGTATGAATGATTCAAAGAGATTTCAACTAACGACACCCAATCGTGATTGAAAATATCTGCTTACCAGATCCCTTTGACCACTTTAATTAAAAAGTAAGTCAAAATGAGCTTGTACTGCTCACATATATAATGGCATGGATACATAGGGAAACTTCCTCCTCACAGACTCGTGCAGGGTATATGGAAAGAGCAAGAGACATCCATAGTATAATACTGTTTTTATTAAAATAAACTGTTTAAAATTAGCCAAGTGGCTCCTTACGTTATCATGTTCCCGACCCAGTGTTGTATCATTATCCGTCCCCCATCACGAAGTGTCCGAGGTGTACTGCGCATGCGCAGTACACAGGACACCCTGATTCCGAAAATTGCGAGGATGAACGGCGCCTGCGCCGTGAGTCCACTTTCAAGCCCCACTATCCAAGTGGACATAGAGTTAGAATATAAAAGAGCGCAGCGAGGCCGAGCCCGAAGCGTGGCAAGCGAAGCGAGCCCGCGAGGGGCCCTCTAACTTTGACTAACCCTATGTCCGCTTGGATGGTGGGGGCTTGACCTCGACTCACGGCGCAGGCGCCGTTCATCTTCCGACAATTTCCGAAAATCTTCTTGATCCGTACTGCGCATGCGCTGCGCATGCGCAGTACACTTCGAACACCTAGTGACAGCCGGACACTTGGTGATAGAACACCGGCACTGGGGCTGCTCGCCTTTCAAATAGTAGTTCGCCGGCTGGTATATTCCTAATAGTAGCCGCTGCTATGGCTTGCGTTCCAGGCGGTCAAACCGACAACCAGGAGACCAGACGTGGCGTCAAGGAAAGCGTGACCAGGTACCACCTCGACGTACATTTCGCCATCAAGCGTCTTTAGGAAGCGTACCTGGTCACTGGGGTCAACGCTTTTATGCTGTCAATAGGTCTGTGCCCAGCCTCAGTCCCGCTTGAGCGATTTAGGCTTATCATACACTCAGTCTAACAACATTGACATTCTATATACTGCAATTAAAACTAATATACACATAAAAAATAAACAGATGTATATTGTATGACAGTGATAAGTTATTAGACTAATCCTATTTATAAAAAATATCTGTATTTTTACGGACCGGAAACTAGTTGACTTCTGGTGGCTCAGAATCGCTAGTCTATTAATACCAATCCTGGGGGCGTGGCCTAGGCATGGCGGCGTGAGGACGTTCTCTCACGGAGCTCCCGACCATCGGCTCTCCCGTAGCCTTACCGAGCAGACACACAGCACAACGGAGGTGCCCACCGGTCCCCTGAATGCAGAGGAAACAGGACCGGTACGTAACCGCCACACAGGGCAGCATGGATCGCTTCCTACTGCCGCAGCAACCCGCGGCATCCACTCCCGCGAATGCCAAGATGGCGCCGGCCCGTCACGCGGCCGCAAGGAAGCACAGCACTGAGCCGGGACCATCACTGCAGCTGACGGAGGATCACATAATGCCGCCGTTCACTCCTCCTAGTGATCTCTCCCCCTGCCTCCCCAGATCGCTGACAGGCTCCGCAGCAACAGAGGACGGCATGTGCAGCCCGGAGCTCTCTACGTCCCCCACAGCATCCACACCACATGGCGTCCTGTGCTACAGCCCGGAACTCAACACAGAGGAACAGGGATCTCCATCTCTTCACCAGGACGCAGTGAGTAACCACCCTAACCCACCCCACACAGGGTGTCCCCCTTGACACAGGTTCAGTGCAAAAGTTATGGGCATTCCTTCAACAACTACCCACAAGAGATGACTTAGAGACAATAGCACACAGAATGGAGACAGCCCTGAGAGGGGAAGTACAAAACATTAAGCATGAGGTGACTGCCCTGGACTCACATGTAACTTCCCTTGAACAGGAACAACAGATAGCGACACAAGCTGTGCAAGCCTTGCAGACCTCTAACAGTGACCTCAATGACCAAATGATACAGATACAACTGCACATGGACGACTTGGAGAACCGCAGCCGACGGCAGAACATCAGACTGCGAGGGATCCCAGAACCTGTCCCGCAATCAGAGCTACGCGCGACAGTGACTCACATCTTTAACCGCTATCTAGACCGCCCACCGGACGCAGAAATAATCATTGACAGAGTGCACAGGACCATGGGCCCCAGACTCGGCCCTGCTGACAGACCCAGAGATGTCCTATGCTGCTTGCACTCTTTTACCCTCAAAGAGGAGATATTACGAAGAGCGTGGCAAGTGGGGGTCCTAGAATTTGATGGTGCAGCAATCCACCTTCTTCCGGACATCTCCAGAAAGACCTTGCTGATGCGGCGGTCACTAAAACCTCTCCTGGACGGTCTAGGCGTGAAGGGACTCACCTACAAATGGGGGCACCCATTCCACCTCATAGTCCGCAAGGGCCCAAATACCTTCCCCCTGCGCCATCCATCAGAGCTACCAGACCTGTTTGCCTTTGCAGAGATGGACCCAGTCCCCATTCCCAATTGGCTCACGGTGATCATCCCCAGGGAACCGCAACACCAGGCCCTCATGGCCAGACCACAAAGGTCCCGAAACCGACGTAACCGAGGAGGTCCTCCACAGGCTCGCTCACCAGGGAATTCCCGACGACAAGCTCCAATCGAGGAGGCAGCCGGGTGATCTTGCTTATTAAGCCATCCAGTGAATCAGCGACACGACACACTTGCACCAGTCAGACCATGCATGTTTTAACTCTCCCTCACTTTACTCAGGAGGGGGCATCCAGAACGCTACATAAGCATTTCAGGACTCGGGTCTAAAGACACAGACCCTTTACCTAGTCTGACTAGCCGGAACGCAGGGAGGGCGGTTTTCCCCCCTCATTTTTTTTTTTTTATTTTTATTTTTTTTTTATTTTTTTATTTTTTTTTTTTTTGTTGCTTTCTTTATGCATGCCATCTACACTTTATGTGGATGTTAATACCTCTTAACAGGTTGTCAGGTTGTCTGTTCCTCTCGATTATCCAACAAGTTGATATTACCACTGACACCTTGGGATAGATTATTAAGATGGACAACCACTAGGCCTAACAGTCTCTTTGTATCTTATATTTTATTTTTTCGTTCCGGAGTTTTATGTACTTGACCGATACTAAAGCTAACCCCATGGGGTTTTTTTTTTTTTTTCATTATATATATATATATATATATATATATATATATATATTTTTTTTTTTTTTTTCTTTTTCTTTTTTTTTTTTTTTTTTTTCTCCCTCATACTACCTAGATATAATGTAGATGTCAGTATGTCTTAACATGTTGTTTATTCCTTTTAGACTACTATGCAAGTTGATATTGCTGTTACTGCTGCCGTTAATGGTTTAAATTCTTTACAGTTTCAAGTCCTTGGTATCTGTGCTGCCCTGCCAACTGCACGAGCACACCCATATCCCGCCGTACCTCCCCGGGTGGGATCACTGGGACGTGTGGACCCTCCCCCATTCCTATTTTACCCTATGCTGCTTTATCTGTGAGGCGGGTGCAGTTGACCAACACTGACACCAACCCTTTTCCTGGGGGGGTCCCCGCCTAGTCCCCCAGAGGGGACAGCGCCTGCTATATTAGTATTCCCACATGCTCGTGTACATATCTTCCCCTCTGTGGCTCACCAGTCTAACCCTAACGTACACCATATGTGCCTTAAGTACCTAATTAAAGTTGCTGCGGGGGCTCCGATGGTTGGGGCTCTGTACCCAACCGTGTCTTGCCACTCCCCAACCTAGGTATACTCTGCCCTGGAGGCAGTAGCTCTCCATAGCGGAATCTCTATCCTTCTCTAGACTCTTCCTTGAGCTTAACCTTACCCCTTTCCTCTTCCCCTTTCATCACTCCCACTTTATCTTTCTCTTCCCCCCTTCTCGCCGGCCCCATCCCCCCATCCCACCCCTCACCTCCCGGGAGCTGACAGTGGTCAATTCTATATTTTTGAAACAATGCCTGTAAAGGTCTTATCCTGGAATGTCAAGGGTTTAAATTCCCCGGAGAAGCGCACTAGCTGTCTTGCGGAGCTCTGGAGGCACAAGGCGGACGTCGCCTTTCTCCAAGAGACCCACTTTAGGGCAGACAAGGTACCCTCTCTAACAAACAAAAATTTCCTGACGTCTTATCACAGTCCATCCTCAACCTCTAAATCTAAGGGGACGAGTATCCTCATATCGAAATCCCTTCACTGGCAATTCCTCGAGGAATACCATGATCAGGAGGGCAGATTCCTGCTGCTGAAAGGGAAAATTAGCTCCCAGACCTTCACCCTTGCGAACATTTACCTCCCCAACTCTAACCAACTCCCTACCCTTGAAACCTTCTTGTCCACCCTTGACTCTTTCCTTGAAGGAACTCTGATACTGGGAGGAGACTTCAACCTGACCTTGGACCCCCATAAGGACTCCTCCTCCAACTCCTCCTCCTTACCCCAGGGAACACGCCGTCGCCTCAAAGACCTTCTCCACTCATATCAATTAGTTGACATCTGGAGAATATTCCACCCACGAGAACGAGACTACACCTTCTATTCCCATGTTCATGGCTCTTACTCCAGAATAGACTTTTTCTTACTAAAGCACGCATCGCTGCCCCTGATCAACAAATCAGACATAGGTCACATTACACTCTCTGACCATGCCCCAATTGTTCTAGAACTTACCTTAGCACAAGCGTCCCCCAAGAACTCCACATGGCGACTGAATGAAACACTCTTGAAGGACCCCGAAATCGCAGCTGACGTTCATAGGGAACTTACCTCCTATTTTTCCACCAACGCGGGCTCCGTTGAGAACCCAATCTCTGTGTGGTCCGCACATAAGTGTTATATTAGGGGAATCCTAATAAAACATGGGCACGCTGCCAAACAGCGCCGCTCTAAAACCCTATCCAATTTATTGGCACAACTTTATACCCTAGAACGCCAACACAAAAATCAGCCGGACCGTACGGTGGAAGCAGAATTCGTTCGGCTTAGAGAAGCTATAAGGGAACACTCCTTATATGCTGCGAAGCATGTGCTGCTAAAAGCGCGCCGTTCCTTCTACGAGTACGGCGACAAATGTGGCCGCTTACTAGCAAATGCATTACGTACTAAGCGATCTCAGACATACGTCCCGACCTTACTCACCTCGCCAGGCGCTAAAGTCCATACTACACCTGACATAGCGGATACGTTTAGAGACTTTTACTCTAAACTGTACAATTTAGACTCCACCTCTGACTCAACATCCCAGTCCCTCTCAGATGTCCGAACATACCTAGAAGAAACTGATCTGCCCAAACTGACAGCCGAAGAAAGGGAGGCCCTATCTCAGCCTATCTCCGCTGAGGAACTTACAGCCGCAATAGCTGATACCCAGCCTGGAAAGGCCCCTGGACCCGACGGGTTCACCCTTCCCTATTATAAAACGTTCCAACATCTAATGACACCTCACTTCCTTGAGGCATTCAATGCCATATTAGAAGGACACAGTCTACCAGCTGATATGTTGAGTGCCTCTATTACAGTGATACCCCAACCGGGTAAGGATCCATTGCTGTGTGCCAGTTACAGGCCCATCTCGCTCCTGAATTGTGACATTAAACTCTTCACCAAGGTCCTAGCGGCTAGACTGAATGCCCTGCTGCAACGTATAGTAACCACAGACCAAGTCGGCTTTATCCAGGGCAGGGAAGCAAGGGACAACACTATCCGGACTCTGAACATTATAGCAAAAGCAAAAGGATCCCGCACCCCTCTTTTACTCTTGTCCACAGACGCCGAAAAGGCCTTTGACAGGGTGGACTGGGTTTTTCTGCGAGAAACACTTAAGTTCGTTGGAATGCCCGACCCCATCCTGTCCTGGATAGCAGCCCTCTATAAAAATCCTACAGCATCGGTACGTGTAAATGGCCACAACTCTGCCCCCTTTTCAATCTCAAACGGCACTAGACAGGGCTGCCCCCTGTCACCTTTGCTGTTTGTCCTCTCCCTAGAGCCGTTCCTACGCCACATCAGAGGCAACCTTTCTATTAAAGGCATCCAAGCCGACTCACGCCAACACAAGGTGGCAGCATACGCGGACGACCTATTATTCTATGTCACAGAGCCTCTTATCTCCTTGCCATCTCTGTTACAGGAGCTGAAAAGGTACGGAGCTCTATCCAAATTCAAGGTCAACCTGCAAAAATCAGAGGCACTGAATGTCTCCCTGTCGGACTCTACGGTGGCAAGGCTGCGCCCCTTTTTCCCATTTAAATGGGCTAAACGCTCGATCCAATACCTGGGAACAAAAATTCCCACAGATCTAAGCAACGTTTTTCCCCTCAACTACCAGCCTTTCTTATCAACGTTAACCACAGACCTAAAAAGATGGGATTCCCTGGCCCTGTCCTGGTTTGGACGCTGCAACGTCCTCAAGATGAACGCAATGCCAAGGCTCCTGTACTTACTACAAACACTACCTATCAAAATACCCCAGTCTTACTTTCACGCGGTTCGGTCAGCTTTTATAAAATTTATCTGGAAAGGCGCACATCCGCGCCTTAGCAGAAAATTACTGCTAAGACCTAAGCTCAGAGGGGGCATTGGTCTCCCGGATCCAGCCCTGTACTACACCGCAACACATATGGCCAGGGTGGTCGACTGGTGCAGACATGGCGACACGAAACTATGGGTAACACTAGAGCAGGAGGCCGCCGGCGCCCCACTAGCTGGATTACCATGGGTAGAGAAAACCCACTATGCCCACTTGACAGCTCACCCTTTGATTGGCCCTACTCTAGCGGAAATGGATAGATTTTTTCGTCTCTCCTCACTGAGCAATTTTCCTTCCCCAATGACCCCACTTGTAGGACACCCAGGGTTCACACCCGGCCTCACTGACCCGACTGTCTATTCACAGGCCCCGCGCGGAATCCTAAGGGCCTCCCAACTCCTGCAGCCGTCGGGCTGGCCCCCTACAGAGACTATGTCCTCGGGTCGGGCTCCTTTAACACTGGATCATTGGAGGACTATTCAGTTCTCTCATTTCCTGAGCTCAATGCCCAAACCAGCGCTATTTAACCGAAAACTTCACTCTCTCGAAGAAATATGTCTAGGGGAGGGTCCGATACGGGGTTCCCTATCCACCGCCTATAAATCACTGCTAGAACTTCATGCCACTGAAGACCCCCCGTACCTGGCGAAATGGGAGAGGGACCTGGGAGTTACATTCTCGGTTCCCCAAAAAGACCGCATACTATTCTTTGCACAGAAGTCTGCTCTGTGTAGCAAATACCAGGAGACCACATATAAAATAACTACACGCTGGTACAGAACCCCCTCAGTCCTGGCAAAGATATTCCCCAACCAATCCGACCGATGTTGGCGATGTGGCCTTCATCAGGGTACTATTTTGCACATATTCTGGGAATGCCCACTGCTCAAAACTTTCTGGGAACCAGTCCTTAAACTTATACATAAGTTTACCGACATAGCCCTACAGGACAACCCGGCCGCTGTCCTGCTAAACCTAACCCCTCTATCAATGAAACGATATAACAAATCCCTCCTCAAACACCTTCTTAATGCTGCACGAGCATGCATCCCGCCTCTATGGAAACAACAAGTTCCGCCAACAGTGGCTCAATGGTTCGCAAGGGTGAGGGACATAGAACAGATGGAGGACTTGACCTCGGTACTGCGAGATAAGACGGAGGAACACCAGACCAGATGGTTTTATTGGGTCCAGTACCGCTTCTCCGATGAATATCAAGATTTTTGCCAATAAACCCTAATGCCTGACAGGCTTTGATGATCCTAGCTCCCGGGGGATGACATACCCCCATCCCACTGCTCCACTCCCCCTTCCCCTTTTTTTCCCTTTCTCCTCTGTATCTACCCCCCAATCTCTCTCCACCCCTCTCTTGTATTCTTCCTCTCACCTAAGGCTATCCCTGATTTCTACCTGACTTCAGGTACTTAAATAAAAAATGAACGGTGTACTCAGAACCTAGTAATACACACGGTCATAAACTTCCGACAGTGACCTGGCTGGTCTCTCTCTCCCTCCAGGATGGAGAGGCTACCCCTACTGCCGTCATGCCTGAGAAATTTAACACTAAAGCCATGGATGCATCCATAACCAACCGGAAAAATTCCTAAAGGTAGATAACACTACCTTTGGCATTAGGATAGATGATTGACCTTGAATAAAATATAATAACGATACATAAAAATTAAAACATAAGTGATAATAGTGATTAAATAATTATCATCAGATTGGAGAACATGTATTCGTGCCAGGTCCTGGATTCGTACCAGGGCCTGGCACCATGCCCAGCCATAATGTTTGATTCTTCCATGTATCTCCAATAGAAATTCCCACTGGGTGCCAATGATTTTCATTGGTCACTTTGGGGGAGAAAAGATGGTTTATCTAATATAAGGTGCCATTAACCATATCTGTCCACCCTGCAGATATTGATGGATATGGTAAACCTAGCTCTATATTGATATTACAAATTAATTGCAAGACAAAGGGAGGAGTAGGTGTATTTATTAGTCTAGGGCCCCTAATTTATTTTCTTCTTAACCACTTCAGCCCCGGACCAATTGGCAGCCAAAGGACCAGGCCCCTTTTTGCGATTCGGCACTGCGTCGCTTTAACTGACAATTGCACGGTCGTGCGACGTGGCTCCCAAACAAAATTGGCGTCCTTTTTTTCCCACAAATAGAGCTTTCTTTTGGTGGTATTTGATCGCCCCTGCGGTTTTTATTTTTTGCGCTATAAACAAAAATAGAGCGACAATTTTGAAAAAAATGCAATATTTTTTTTACTTTTTGCTATAATAAATATCCCCAAAAAATATATAAAAAAACATTTTTTTTCCTCAGTTTAGGCCGATACGTATTCTTCTACATATTTTTGGAAAAAAAAATCGCAATTAGCGATTATTGATTAGTTTGCGCAAAAGTTATAGCGTTTACAAAATAGGGTATAGTTTTATAGCATTTTTATTAATATTTTTTTTTTTATTTTAATGGCGGCGATCAGCGATTTTTATTGTGACTGCGACATTTTGGCGGACACATCGGACATTTTTGACACATTTTTGTGACATTTGTCATTTATACAGCAATCAATGCTATTTAAATAGCACTGATTCCTATGTAAATGACAGTTGTAGTGAAGAGGTTAACCACTAGGGGGCGGGGAGGAGTCAGTGTGACGTGTTGTGTTTTTTTTTTACAGTAGGGGGGCGTGGCTGTACGTCTGACGTCATTGATCGGCGTTCCCGATGACAGGGAACCGCCGATCACTGACAGTCAGTGTAGGAAGCGCGGGGAGAGGTTTGTTTACACAAACCTCTCCCCGTTCTTCAGCTCCGTAACCCGATCGCGGGATACCAGCGGCGATCGGGTCCCCTGGTCCCGCGGCCGTGGTCACGGAGCTCCCGACCGGGTCGCACACGCGCCCCCCGGGCAGGCAAATTAAAGGGGACGTACAGGTACGTGCTTTTGCCTGCCCGTGCCATTCTGTTGACGTATATCTACATGAGGCGGTCGGGAAGCGGTTAAAAACCACCACTCGACATACAGATGTCGAAACCTTCACACCTACTGCTTAGGATGGGGGGCACACATGCATACTTCTCGATCTAATCAATCATTTGATAAAAAACAATTGAGATCGAGTTCTATGTTCATTCCTAACGGTTGCATAGTCCTTAATTTATAGATCCATTTGGTTTTGTTTTTGGATATTTCTCTTTTCATGTGCGTCCCCCTCCAATGTCTTGTGATTTTATCTATACCATAAAACCTACAAAGTGTAGGGTCACTATTATGGTGGGATTAGAAATGTCTTGACATGCTATGGTTGGGAAATCCCGTTTTGATGTTTGTCAGGTGTTCGTTTATTCTAATTTTTAGCTGTCTGGTTGTCCGGCCTACATATTGCATTGAACATGGGCATTCTAATATATACGTTACATGATCTGAATTGCATGTGATGAGGGGTTTGATCTTGAATTCATCTTTTGTGACAACTGATTGAAATTGGGAGACTTTCTTGGATGTTCCCGGCCTTCTGGTGAGTCTGCACGCTCTGCACCTGGTGCAGAAATGAAAACCGGATCCATCCAAGAAGGTGACCAATTTCTTGGGAGGATCTGGTACATTACAGGCTATTTGGTTCCTCAGACCTGGGGCCCTCCTGTAAATAAATCTGTTTTTTTTGGGGGATTTACGATGAAAGATCTCTATCTTTTAGTAGTATGGGCCAATATTTTTTGAAAATGCCCTCTACTTGTCTATATTGTCCATTGAACCCTGTTATAAAGGCTATCTCTCCTTTATACTCGCATTTGGACTTGGTGGTTAATAGAGATTGCCTGTCCATTAGGGACACCTGTTCCAATGCCTTGGTTAGTGTTCCTATAGTATAGCCCTTTTCAAGGAACCTTCCTGTCAAAATCTCAGCTTGTATATGGAAGTCGGCCTCATTGGCACAATTTCTCTTTAATCTCATATATTGCCCTTTGGGGACTGCTCCTATCCACTGTGGATGGTGGCAACTGTGTGTAGGCACATAGCCATTTCTGTCAGTGGCCTTGAAGTATGTTTTTGTTTCAAAAACCCCATGCTTTTTCGTGATGGTAAGGTCCAAATAGTTCACTTCTTCAGCGCTGTGTTCAGCTGCGAATTTTAGACCATATTGATTGCTATTCATTGCTGCTAAGAATGTTTTGAAGCTGTTCACATTTCCTTGCCAGAAAAGGATCACATCATCAATATATCTTTTGTAGAAAACTAAGGACCTATTTCTATTTTTAAAGATAGTTTCAGTCTCCCATTTGTCGAGTACTACGTTGGCTACGCTCGGAGCATAACGTGCCCCCATGGCCACTCCTCCTATCTGATTGTAGTAATCATTATTGGCCCAAAAGAAATGATTGCTCATAGCCAACTCCAGGCCTTTGATTAGAAAGTTTATTTGGACCTTTTTGAGTTCAGATTCCTTTGTTAGTGCCCACTTAAGTGCTACTAATGCATCTTGGTGTTGTATGTTAGTATAAAGGGACTCAATGTCCACTGTTATCATAATGGTGTCTTGTGTGGCAATCATTCCTTGTAGAAGAACTATCAAATCTCTACTATACTTAAGGTATGAAGAACTCTGGGAGACCAGTGGCTTAAAGAAACCGTCTAGGTACTCCCCTAGTCTCGAGAAAAGGGAATCTATCCTACTAATTATTGGTCGACCTGGGGGGAAGTCTTTGTGTACTTTTGGCACTATATACATCACTGGGGATGGCTCTGGGCAGTCAGGGTGTTCTCCATATCTATATCTACTTAGTTTCTATTTCCTAAAAGAGTCAAGCCCTCTGCTGATACTACAAATTGTTTCCATAGTTTCCAGGTTGTCTGGTAGTTTTCTTGTGGTTGTTTTGATTCTAACCTTGTTTCTTCCATTTTACCTATCTCTTCCACTTTATGTAGCCAGTCTACCGCTGTTGGAGGGTTCTGTTTTTTCCAATAAAGTGGCACGCAGGCCTTCGCGGCATTGACCAAATGTCTGACTATGGAGTTTTCGTAATTTTTAACTGGAATATTTGATACGTGTAAAAGGAAGAAAGCCGGTTCTTTAGTTATCTTGTAGTCTGTGAATTTTTGTGTTACTTCCCAGACTATGTTCCAGAAACTAGTTAATTTGGAGCATGACCAAAATAAGTGTAGTAAGGTCCCTCTTTCCTCCAAGCACCGCCAGCAGCGGTCTGTGGATTCAGGGTAATATTTCTTTAAAAGATAGGGTGTGAGATACCATCTTGACATAATTTTATAATTGGACTCCTGCATCTTCGTGGAGATTGATGATTTTAAAGAGAGTCTTACTATTTGTTGTATTTCCTCTATTGTGAATTTTCGTTGAAGATCCTGTTCCCATTTGTCTATAAATGACAAATGAGGCATTGCCATTGGACGATTCAGCAATGAGTACATCTTAGAGAGTACTCGTGTTATACCCCCTTCTTCGGAACAGTATTCCTCCAACTTTGTCAGGGGATGCCTATAGCATCTGGGGTCTAATAGCGTGTCCAGGAAATGTCTCAACTGAAATGCCGGCCAGAATGGCAGTGCATACGGTCCTGACTCCTCTTTCAGTTCTTCTATAGAGGGCCACCTGTTTTCTCTTATAAAGTGGGAAACCCCAGTTTTATCGCCCATTCGTAGAGCCCTAAATGTAGCAAAATCCAAGCCTGGGCGAAAACTAGGGTTTCCCAGGATCGGAAACAGTGGAGAGTCTTGTGAAGTGAGGGAGAATTGCTTGCTAACTTGAGAACCTATATATAATGTCGTCCCTATTATAGGATGGTTTTTCAGTTTTGTTTCAAGCTGGTCATAGCACCATAGGGTCCCTGGTAGTAATACCTGTGTCTGGGCTTGTTCCACCTGGATCCATAGTTTTAACTTACTGTGGCGGCACCAATCCACAATCCTGGCCAAATGGACAGCTTGTTGGTATTTCCGCATGTCTGGGAGAGCCAAGCCCCCATATTGTTTTGGTAAAGTGAGTACCTTCGATGAAAGACGTATTCTCTTATGTGCCCAAACAAACTTAACAAAAAGTGTATTGACTTGCTTAAGATATCCCGACGGTATTCTAATTGGGAGGGCTTGGAATAAATAAAGGATTTTGGGTAGTACAGTCATCTTTAGTAAATTAATTCTTCCAAACCATGAGTGTAGGCCCCTCTTCCATGAGTCCAGAAGTGTACGGATTTCCAATAACAATGGCGGGAAATTAAGTTCGAACACCCGAGATAGGTTCACTGGGATATGTGTGCCTAGATATTTTATAGCTTTTGTCGTCCATTTAAAGTTAAAATTTGCTTTAAATCTAGATAATGTCTTATCGGGTATCCCACATTCTATTGCCTCTGATTTTTCCCAATTTATCTTCATATTGGAAAATGCTCCGTATATTTCGAACTCTCGTAGGAGATTGGGAAGAGAGATCACGGGGTTTATCAGGGAGAAAAGTAAATCATCTGCATAAGCAGAAATTTTGTATTGTTTACCTCCCGTAATCAAACCCTGTATATCAGGGTTTAAGCGAATTCTGTTCAAAAAGGGTTCCAATGATAGTGCGAATAAAACCGGGGAAAGTGGGCATCCCTGTCTTGTCCCATTTGATATAGAGAAGGGATTAGACAGAACTCCATTAATTTTGACCTGAGCTGTGGGTTGAGAGTATACTTTGGTTATCCAATTAATCATTATTTCCCCAAAGCCTAGTTGTCTAAGAACTGTGAACATATATTCCCAATTTACCCGGTCAAATGCCTCTGTACTAAGGAAGATACTAGGTGTCTTAGTAGAGTTGACCAGGTTAAGAACTTTCGTCGTGTTATCTCTGGCTTCTCTTGAGGGGATGAAACCCACCTGATCCAAATGAGCTAAGCTCGGTAGGTGTTCCGCTATACGGGTTGCTAAAATTTTTGTAAATAATTTAAGATCTACATTTAGTAGCGAAATTGGCCTATAACTGCCACACAAGGTCGGTTCTTTCCCTTCTTTCAAGATTACCGAAATATGTGCCTTCAGAGTGTCTCTAGTTAAATTAATGTCCTTACCCAGTCCATTAAACAGATCTACCATATATGACCCCAGATTCACTTTTCAGTTTTAAAGTAGGATCCCCCTTTAGTTTGGAATATGTAGTAGGGTCATTTAATAATTTTCCCATTTCTTGGTAATAGTATTCTCAGGACAATATCACCAGTCCCCCTCCCTTGTCAGCTGGTCTGACAACTATTTGGTTGGTCTCCTCTATGGATTTGATTCCCTCGCAAATATTTTTATTAGTTGCGTGTTTTTGTATTTCCATGTCTCTGACTTGACTTTGTACCTTATTTTTGAAGACTTCAATATGGTGGTTCATCCCCTTTTTAGGGTTGAAAACAGAACTGTTTTTCAACCCACTGTGTATATAGGGGTGATTAGTATTGGGTCCACTAGAACTTATGTTACTGTTTGCAAAATGTTTCTTAATATTGAGTTTTCTTATATATTTTTCGATAAATAATAATAATTTGTCCACATCTTTATTGGGAGCATATTTCAATCCTTGGTTTAATACTTCCTTTTCCTGATCTGAAAAAAACTACATCTGTTAAATTAAAGATACCCTGGTTTATTTGTCCCTTTTTCTTTTTCTTTCCCCCTCTTCCTCTCCTGCCTCTTTTTCTATATGGTCTTTATGGTCTTTTGGGGGGTAAGGGGAACTGGGTTGGATGCTATAGGGCTCTTTCCATCCTCTCTATTCCCCCCCTGGTGATGATTATGATATGGTCCATGTCGCCCCCTGAAGGTACCTCTAAAGGCACCTCTAGGTGGTCTAGGTGGATACTGGTTCCGGTTGTGTTCGTAATAGTTATATTCGGAAGGTCTATTATCCAGAGAGCCATATCTATTATAGGTCTGTGCTGGATAGAGATGAGCCGAACAGCCCCCTGTTCGGTTTGCACCAGAACCTGCGAACAGACCTAAAGTTCGTGTGAACTTTAGAACCCTATTAAAGTCTATGGGACTCGAACGTTCAAAATCAAAGTGCTAATTTTATAGGCTAATATGCAAGTTGTTGTCATAAAAAGTGTTTGGGGACCTGGGTCCTGCCCCAGGGGACATGTATCAATGCAAACAAAAGTTTTAAAAATGGCAGTTTTTTCCAGGAGCAGTGATTTTAATAATGCTTAAAGTGAAACAATAAAAGTGTAATATTTCTTTAAATTTCATACCTGGAGGGTGTGTATAATGTGCCTGTAAAGGGGCGCATGTTTTCCTTGCTTAGAACTGTCCCTGCACAAAGTGTCATTTTTGCAGGAAAAAAAAGCTATTTAAAATCACTCGTGGCTATAATGAATTGTCGGCTCCCGTAATACAGAGAACAGTTATTGAAAGTCATTGATAAATAAAAAAAAAAAAGCGTGGGGTTCCCCCTAAATTCAATTACCAGGCCCTTCAGGTCTGGTATGGGTATTAAGGGGAACCCCGGGTGAAATTTAAAAAAATAAAAAATTACGTGGGGTCCCCCCTAAATATCCATGCCAGACCCTTCAGGTCTGGTATGGATTTTAAGGGGAACTTCATGCCAAATTAAAAAAAAAAAATGGCGCGGGGGTCCCCCTCAAAATCCATACCAGACCCTTATCCGAGCACGCAACCTGGCAGGACGCAGGAAAAGAGGGGGGACGAGAGAGCGCCCCCCCTCCTGAATTGTACAAGGCCACATGCCCTCAACATTGGGAGGATGCTTTGGGGGTCTGTGACCCCTCAAAGTACCATGTCCCCATGTTGATGAGGAGAAGGGTCTCATCCCCACAACCCTGGCCGGTGGTTGTGGGGGTCTGCAGGTGGGGGGCTTATCAGAATATGGAAGCCCCCTTTAACAAGGGGACCCCCAGATCCCCCCCTGTTTGAAATGGTAAGGGGGTACAAAAGTACCCCTACCATTTCACAAAGAAAGTGTAAAAAATGTTAAAAAAAACCCACAGACACCGTTGGGAAAAGTCCTTTATTAAAAATAAAAAAAAGAAAGAAAAGATTCCAGCGGTGGTAATCCACTCTTGGTATCCAGCGATGGCTGATCTCTTCTCCGGGGTCCAGCGATGGCTTATCTCTTCTCCGGGGTCCAGCGATGGCTGATCTCTTCTCCGAGGTCCAGCTGGGCTTCCCCAGTGACATACTGGTGACCCCGCCCCCCTCTGATATAATGGAAACCTGCGTTACATCAGAGGGGGGCAGGGTCACCCGTACATCACTGGAGAAGCCCAGCGTTTCCCTTGCGTCAGAGGGGGTGGGGTCACCCCTACATCACTGGGGAAGCCTGGGTTTCCCCAGTGACGTACGGGTGACCCCGCCCCTCTGAAGTAACGCAGGTTTCCGTTACATAAGAGGGGGCGCGGTCACCTGTACGTCACTGGGGAACCCAGATTTCCCCTTGTGTTGCGTCAGGGGGGGCGGGGTCAGGTGAGGTGTGGCCCGGTCCTTCTCTGCTAAGACGGGATTCCCTCAGTGTCTCCATGGAGATGGGATGCTCTGCGCTGGACGTCGTCGGAAGAGCTCATCCATCGCTGGACCCCGGAGAAGAGATCACCCATCGCTGGATAGCAAGAGTGGATTACCACCGCTGGAATATTTTTTAATTTTTTTTTATTTTTAATAAAGGACATGTTTTCTAACTGTGTCTGTGTGTTTTTTAACAATTTTTTACACTTTCTTTGTGAAATGGTAGGGGTACTTTTGTACCCCCTTACCATTTCAAACAGGGGGGCAGCATCTGGGGGTCCCCTTGTTAAAGGGGGTTTCCAGATTCTGATAAGCCCCCTGTCCGCAGAGCCCCACAACCACCGGGCAAGGGTTGTGGGAATGAGACCCTTCTCCTCATCAACATGGGAACATGGTGCTTTGAGGGGTCACAGACCCCCAAATCATCCTCCCAATGTTGACTGCATGTGGGCTGGTACGGTTCAGGAGGGGGGGCGCTCTCTCGTCCCCCCTCTTTTCCTGCGGCCTGCCAGGTTGCGTGCTCAGATAAGGGTCTGGTATGGATTTTGAGGGGGACCCCCATGCCATTTTTTTTTAAATTTGGCGTGGAGTTCCCCTTAAAATCCATACCAGACCTGAAGGGATATTTAGGGGGAACCCCAAGTAATTTTTTTTTATTTGACCCGTGGTTCCCCTTAATATCCATACCAGACCTGAATGGCCTGGTAATTGAATTTGGCTTTTTTTCCTTCAAAAATTACACTTTGTGCAGGGACAGTTCTAAGCACGGGAAACATGTGCCCCTTTAAAGGCATACTATACACACCCCCCAGGTACGAAATTTAAAGGAATAATACACTTTTATTGTTTCACTTCAAGCATTATTAAAATCACTGCTCCTGAAAAAACTGACGTTTTTAAAACTTTTTTTTGCATTGATACATGTCCCCTGGGGCAGGACCCCAAACACTTTTTATGACAATAACTTGCATATAGGCTTTTAAAATTAGCACTTTAGATTTCTCCCATAGACTTTTACATGGTGTTCACGGCTTTTCGAATTTGCCGCAACCACCCCAAATTGTTTGCTGTTTGCTGTTCGGTGAACAGGCGAACAGGCAATGTTCGAGTCGAACATGAGTTCGACTCGAACTCGAAGCTTATCCCTAGTGCTGGATAAGGGGGCGGATAGGGGTAAGGATTTGGTGGGGGGGTAATTGTTATTTTTTTGACCAACAGGAGGTCTGGTAGCTTTTTTTGGGGTACTTAACTGTGCTTTAGGTGTTTTCACTACCGGGGCAGTTACATGTTCCCTGTCAAATGATGTCTCGGAACCTGATGTGGACAGGAGAGTCTCCTGCCATTTGAAAACTTTATTTTGTTCAAAATCTTTAATGTCTCTTTGATATTTTTTTTTTTATTTTTTTTTTTATTTCACTGTCATATTTAGCTAGATGGGTTTGGAGTGTTTTAGCTCTCTCCACATATTCACTGTTGGTATTGAAGGGCTCCATTTTTTCTTTAAGGACTGTGATCTTGGCCTCCAAAATTGCAGCTTTGGCTTTTCGTTTTCTGACCATAAGTTGCATCAACTTTTGCTCACAGCCATTGAAGAACTGGTACCATTCATCCAACATTTGCAAGTCTTCAGGTCCCTCATTAGGGCTGATATCCCACCTGAGCCTCCTAAAGCCCCATACACACGGTCGGACTTTTTCATGGATTCTGTCCGATCGGACAATGTTGTTGAAAAATCAGACCGTGTGTATGCACCATCGGACAGTGTACGTCGGATTGTCCGACGGACAAAGTCTTATCTCCTGCTGGATAGATTTGCCGACAACCCGGTCCGATCACACCAAATCCGATCGTGTGTACGGTTGTCCGACCGGACAAAGTGCTACGCATGCTCAGATCACATTACAAGACCAAAGCTATTGGCTACTAGCCTCTACGTAGTCCCGTCGTAGGCAACAAACGTCACCACGTTCAGAATGATCGGATTTTCCGACAACTTTGTCCGACCGTGTGTACGCAAAACCAACATCAGACAAAGTATGACGGACAGGATCCGACCGACCTGGTCCGCGGATTGTCCGACCGTGTGTATGGGGCTTTAGAGTTAAATTTTGGTCTATGTACATATCAAAAGAGGCTATGTCCCACCACAGCCTGATCTGTTTTTCCATGTCAAATTGAAGTTGTTTAAATCCCCTATCAAGATCTAGATTAGTGCTAGGGGTTTGTTGAAAAACCTCCTCTATATTAATGTGCCGTTCCTTCATACAATTGAACACATCCATGTCTGTGTGAGTTCTAAAGTATATAAGTGATAAATATTAATCCTTATACATCAAATATGTGCAAAACAATTGAAATACAACTGCATAAACTCTGCGCCAAAACATTTTTTTAATATATATATATATATATATATATATATATATATATATATAATAACAAAAACAAGCTGCTCCCTTGATAAGGAATAAATGATTCCCTGATAATGTGTTTAAATTGGTTTGTGGGGCGCTATTTATACCTGATTAAATTAATTATATGTGGTCCTGGTTTGGAAGCCAAGATTACCAAAAAAACATACAATATATTAGTGCAAATAATATATTTGATGCAAATAGCAGTGATAATACATCAACCAATCTCCACAGATTAATTGCTCCAGTACTTTTATCAAAATATGAACATTTGGTGACCACGTGAGTAGAAAACAATTAAATCCAATTAAATCCAAATATATAATATAAATTTGTTCATTTTCGTTTTCGTTATATTCGTTTTTTTGCTTTTTTCGAAAATTCAGAAAATCGGAAAATCGAAATTTCAGAATTTGAAAATTCGTAAATTCGCAAATTCGGAATTCGGAAATTTCGGGATTTTCTAATTTTCGGATTTCCGAATTTCAAATTTTCGGATTTCCGAATTTCGAATTTTCGGATTTCCGAATTTCCGAATTTCCGAATTTCGTATTTCGGATTTTCGGATTTCCGAATTTCGAATTATTATTATTGTTATTTATTATTATTATTAGATTGTTACGTTCCATATGGTTAGATGCAGCATTCGTTATTTCAGATAATTCGTAACTTCGGATAAATTCGTACTCGTTACCTTCACTAACAGACAAATTTGAAAGGGAATTCCAATTCCATACCTATAATTTAATAGTTAGTTATTATTTAATATTTTCAAAAATCTGAAATAATAAAAATTAATTCTGAACCCAGCGCTCACGGGAAAGGAGATAGCAGATAAAAAATTTAAAAAGGGATAAAAATAAGGAGTAATGGAGATAGGCTGCTATTCTACACCTGAAAGGTAATGGATAATAGCGATACACAGTATTCGGTTTAAAATAAACTGAATAAAAACAGCGTCCAGAGATAGAGGAATAAATAAATAAAAAAGGATATAAATATAAATATCTAAAATAAAATATAAATATTTACGCAAAAAGGCAAAGGGTAATAAAATGTTATTGCATATGAATATAGTCAGCAACAATCATGCAGAGGATATAAATATAAATATAATTATAAAGGGTGTCAGGAGGGTATTGCTACAGTTCATTAGCACTCATCTGACCCATTATGAGAAAGAAATAGCTGCAATAGTCACAGGATGGAAGAAGTAATAAATAGCCCTATGGCTTAGTCCAATGAAATCTATCTTCAAAAGCCGTGACAGTCCATTTAATTCCATACAGTTGCAGCAGCAAAACAGCAGAGCAGTGTGAAAAGGAAAGTGAATCAACCACAGGCACAGAGATAATCACAGCAGGACAGGTCCTAATCCCAACACCTGATTGCACCCTGTGCTCACCCTAAGGAATGAATGCTTACCAGAGCTCAGATAAAAGATAGCCTTTTAAAACAGATGTCACTGCACGCATCCAAGCCGTATCAGCAGCCGTCTCAACAGCAGGGGGGCATCACCATAGAGGAACAAACAGCCAACATAGTGTAAAACCCTTTATTAAAAAAAATCTAAAGCCCCCCTACAGATTGCACTTACAAAAACAAAGATTCAAACAAGCATGTCACAAATAACTGCTTCAGGAACCGAGCTGCTAGGGCTTTATCTCACCACCGTCCGACGCCGCTACAGTGCCGACAGATAAGGGATACCCAAGATGTCACAGCTGTTCAGTCAATGATAGCGTGGCTTACCCCCTGACGCGTTTCGAGGATTCATCTTCAGAGAGCGTAGAGTTATTATAGTTATTAACTATAATAGTTATTATTTAGAATTAAACAGATTTTCTTTCTTTTTTGTTAGATTTTCGATTTTTCAAATTTTTGAATTTCCGAATTCCGAAAATCCGAAAATCCGAAATTCGGAATTCGGAAATTCGAAAATCCGAAAATTCGAAAATCCGAAAATTCGAAAATCCGAAAATTCGAAAATCCGAAATTCGGAAATCCGAAATTCGGAAATCCGAAAAATACGAAATTCGGAAATAAAAAATTCGGAAACTCGGAAATCCGAAAATGCGAAATTCGGAAATTCGGAAATCCGAAAAGTCGAAATTCAAAATTTGGAAATTCGAAAATTCGGAAATCCGAAAATGCGAAATTCGGAAATCCGAAAATGCGAAATTCGGAAATCCGAAAATGCGAAATTCGGAAATTCGGAAATCTGAAAATTCGAAATTCGGAAATTTCGGAAATTTCGGAAATTGAAAAATTCGGAAATTCGGAATTAGCGAATTTGTCAAAATTTGTTAAAAAACGAATTAGGAACTAAACGAATTGCACATGTCTAGATTTCAACAAACGACACCCAATCATGATTGAAAATATAATCTGCTTACCAGATACCTTTGACCACTTTAATTAAAAAGTAAGTCAAAATGCGCTTGTACAGGTTTGTGCCTGCTCACATATATAATGGCATGGATACATAGGGAAACTTCCTCCTCACAGACTCGTGCGGGGTATATGGAAAGAGCAAGAGACATCCATAGTATAATACTGTTTTTATTAAAATAAACAGTTTAAAATTAGCCAAGTGGCTCCTTACGTTATCATGTGCCCGACCCGGCACTGGGGCTGCCCTTAAATTAACCTCAGAAGCAGTGAAGTTGTCCAAGGCGACCGTTTCCTCACTCAGCCCCCCTCTTGCTGTACACCGCCTCTATATTTACATTAGAGATTAGATGGTTGGAAGGCTGCCAAGCCAATAGGAGGCAGGAACAGGCGATATGAACTTAGATTAGGATTTTAGTGCTTCTGCTTGAAGCTTTGATAATGAATTGCTCCACAGTGATTGCAGCTACAAAGATCAGTGATGACTTGATTCAAGGCACATTTTGTGATTAATAAAATTGTAGACATCTGAACGATCATAGCTTGGCTGCAGTTTTATTATGAACTAATCTAAAAAAAAAAAAATTTCAAACAACATGTCAGTACTTTTCAGAAAAATATATATTTTTTAAAAGTAATTTTTACTATCATACATAATACATATACAAACATACATATACATCATACATATCATATATTAACCAGGTGCAAATATAAACTTAACCGTTTTTTCCTTCTTTCTCCCAGTCTCTATTTATCAAGGCCAAGAACCAAGATTATGCTTCTGTAATGGTGCACTTAAAAAAATATCCCAAGCTTTGAACATCTCACAGATAACTGTTCAATCCATCATCCCAAAATGTAAATAGTAATGGTTCAATTGCAAATCTACCAAGACATTGCCATCCACCTAAACTGACAGGCCGGTGAAGGAGAGACTTCATCAGAGAAGCAGCCAAGATACCCATGGTAACTCCGGGGAGCTGCAGAGATCCACAGCTCAGGTGGGAGAATCTGTCCACAGGACAACTATTAGTCGTGCACTCCACAAATCTGGCCTTTATGGAGGAGTGGCAAGAAGAAAGTCATTGTTGAAAGAAAGCCATGAAAAATCCTGTTTGCAGTTTGAGAGAGGCCATGTGGGGGATACAGCTAATATGTGGAAGAAGGTGCTCTGGTCAGATGAGACCAAAATTTTACTTTCTGGCCTGAAAGCAAAATGCTATGTGTGGGGAAAAATGAACACTGCACATCACCTTGAACACACCATCCCCACCGTGTTGTGGGGATGCTTTTCTACAGCAGGGACAGGGAAGCTGCTCAGAGTTGATGGGAAGATGGATAGAGCCAAATACAGGGCAATCTTAAGACTTGAGACTGGGGCAGAGGTTCACCTTCCAGCAGGACAACGACCCTAAACAGCCAGAGCTACAATGGAATGGTTTAGATAGCATATTCATGTATTAGAATGGCCCAGTCAAAGTCCAGACTTAAATCCAATTGATAATCTGTGGCAAGACGTGAAAATTGCTGTTCACAGATGCTCTCTCTCCATCCACTCTGACAGAGCTTTAGCTATTTTGCAAAGAAGAATGGGCAAAAATGTCACTCTCTAGATGTCCAAAGCTGGTAGAGACATCCCTAAAAAGACTTGCAGCTGTAATTGCAGTGAAAGGTGGTTCTACAAAGTATTGACTCAGAGGGGCTGAATACAAATGTACCCCACACTTTTCACATATTTATTTGTAAAAAAAATGTAAAACCATTTATCATTTTCCTTCCACTTCACAATTAGGTGCCACTTTTGTGTTGGTCTATCACATAAAATCCCAATAAAATACATTTATGTGGAAAATTTCAAGATGTATGAGTACTTTTGCAAGGCGCTGTATAAGCTTGTTGGGCATCCCATTCCAAAGTCATGAAAATCAATATGAAGTTAGTCCTTATTTGTGCTTATAACAGCCTACACTGTTCTGGGAAGGCTTTCCTCGAGGTTTTGAATGATGTCTTTTTTTCATTCATTCTTTATTTATTTTTATTTATTTTTAAGTTTAAAAATTTCTTTATTGAGAAAAGAATGAAGCGGTGTACAATAACTTGGTTAACCATGACATTTGTCAAATAACAGCAACATTAATGTAAAGGTATACAGTACCAGGTATAGCCTGGTATATGTAGTGCAAAAACGTTTTTAATCGTACAAATAATGGAAAGGAACAAAGGGGGATAAGGGGGAGCATTTATAAGTTATACCAAAAAGTGAATAATTTACCAAGAGTCAGAAGTCAGTCCCAGAGGCTCTATTCATTCCAGGGTGGAGGGTAGGTAATGTAGAGATTTAGGGACTAAATTAAGCCCTTGGGTCTGACAGCCATGATTGCCAGTGGTTGTAAAATGTGCCCTGCATCAATTTGGACAATAGATAGTCAGGCAGCAATATATAAGCGATGATAGGGTGGAACTTTTGGGGCCATTGTGAGAGATCTAGACCAAAGAGAGACACTTGCGGGGTTAGGGTAATAGGTGCGTCAGTAACATCTTGAATAAGGGTGGAGATGTCTGTCCAGAATATGACAATAGACGGGCATTCCCATCAGATATGAAACATATGTCCATCCATGGTGCAGTTCCTCCAGCATTTGCTGGCATGAGATTGGAACGTCCGTGCCAGTTTTAGAGTAGTATAGTACCAGCGATATAGTTGCTGGAGTAAATGGTAGTAGTACGTATCACTCGGAACCAGATGGGTGGGGAGACCTGGATTTGTAATGTGGATTCTCATTGAGATATAATTGGTGACTGTTTTTCTTGCTTCGGTTTCAGTAGTAGGCTATATAGGTAGGATATGCCATGAACTTTGTTATCAGTCTGGGTGTAGAAACGTAGAATGTCTCTGGTGAGGGTGCTGTTTGAGGCTGGGATGGTTAAGATGATTCTCAGGTACACATAAAATTCTTTGTTAGGGATATCGAAGCTGTCCTTGAGTTGAAGAAAGGAGAGAAGCTGACTTTACTGGAAAAGATCCCCAATCTTTTGGATACCTCTCATGGTCTAATTCTGCAGGGGTAGGTTTGGGGATAGGAGCGACAAAGTCGATAGTGGTAATTGGTAAAGTACTTGGGCGTGGAGCCCTTCTAATGTTTGGAGAATGGATTTCCATGTGGATATTGTAGCGTTAATTGTTGGGAGAAAGGGGCGAAAAGGGTGGCGTCCCATCCATACGACAGCCAACATCACTGGAGGGTTTTGGGCAAAGGCCGCAGCTTCAATCAGGATCCAAGGTTGTAATGAGGCCATATCCCACAACTTTTTGGTTTGATCAAGTATGATTGTCTTGTAATATGTCCTAAGATCCGGAAATCCAAGACCCACATAGGCCCTGGGTGTATAGAGTAGAGAGGACTTGATTCAAGGTTTGCGTGCAGCCCAGACAAAGTGATCAATTGTCCTCTGGAGTGTAGCTACATCTGATTGTAAAATTGGTATTGGCAATGTCCTGAAGAGATATAAAACGTGTGGTAGTAGGAACATCTTGGAGAGGGCTATGCAACCTGCCCAAGAGGTGCTGACAGTGAGAAGTGATTTGGCTATATCATGCAATTTTTTTACCCAGAAGAGTGATATTAGTACGAAGGAACAAAGTGGAGGGGGAGGTTAACTGAACGCCAAAGTAGTTCATGGAGGGGTAGGGGGCCCAGGAAAAGGTGGAAAAGTCTGTAAAAGCTTTTGTAAGTTGGGGGGATAAGGATACACCCAGCATAGCTGATTTAGAGTGGTCCATCTTGTACATAGATACGTGACTGAACTAGTGTAGGAAATCACAAAGAGAGGGAAGGGATTTTAGAGGATCCTTAAGCCAGAGGATTATGTCATCGGCATAGAGGTGATGTCTAGATGTGATCTTATGGCTTGTGCTAGGGGTTCAATTATTAATGCAAATATTAGAGGGGACAGGGAGTAGCCTTGGCAGGTCCCATTAGTGATAGGGAATGGAGTGTATATCAGGACTCACATCAGGCATGAGTATATGAAAAGGCGTTGGTGTTGCTCTGCCCAGTAAATGAGATCTATGAACCTGCGGGTGCATTTTGAGGCCTGCCAGGAGGGGATGAAACCCACTTGATCTACAATAGGTGGATGAGACTAGGCATAAAGGTCCCTAGGCGGGTAGCTAGTAACTTTGTGTAGAGCTTGAGATCAGTGTTGAGCAGGGATATGGGGTGATAGTTAGCGGGATCCTAAAATAGTTTGCCTGATTTGTGTATGGTGGTTATCACTGCTTCAAGAGATTCTTAGGGTATCTCTCAGTGAGAGTTAAAGGTATTAAAGGTATGGTAAAGGTATTACATTAGTGGGGCGCTAAGTGATCAGCGTATAGTTTGTAATATTCGTTGAGGAAACCATCAGGTCCCGGGGCTTTGTGGGAAGGTATATCTTTAATTGCTTTGAGAATTTCTTGGGTGGAAAATGGTTGTGATAGGGAAGCAAGCTGGGTGGGGGATATTGAAGGTAGTTGTAGAGGTGCAAGGAATTCTCGTATTAACTGTTGAGTGGGGTTGGGTTCTGAAGCAGAGAGGGACAAATTTTAAAGTTTAAAGTAAAAGGCGCTAAATCCGTCAGCTATTTCTTTTGGATTCATGAGTTTATGGCCTCATTCGTCTAAGAGATATGGTATTCTAGATTGTGCGGCCCTATGTTTATACTGCTGGGCCAGGAATTTCCTGGCTTTATTTCCCTGGGAGTACCAGGTGAGGTGTAGGCGTTTAAGGTAAAAATCGTGACTCTTTTGTAGGTAAGAGCTAAGGTTGTTCTTTTATTTACTCAGTTTCTCAGAGTTAGATTGGAAAGGGTTTTGTTTATTTATGGATTCAATTGTTCTAATGCAATCAAGGAGGGTGTTAGTAGTATGGGTTTTCTTTTTCCTTTCCTGAGTGTCCAACTTCAGAAAGATACCACGTAGAACAGACTTGTGGGCATTCCAGAGTATAGAAGGGTTACTAACAGTTCCAGAGTTAAAGGCAAAGAAAGAGGATATCTTGGATCAAATCTGTTCTCTGCATCTCCTAATACTGAGGTATTCATGTGCCAGATGGTATGTCTGGGAGCAGAAGGGGACATGGATATGGTGATAGATACTGGGGCATGGTCTGACCATGTAATAAGTCCAATTGTGGACTGGGCGATTTTTTGTAACAGGGCTTTGGAGGCCAGAAACATATCGATCTTAGAATATGATCTTTGAGTATCTGAATAAAAAGAGTAGTCCTTCTCAGTACCGTGATGACACCTCCAGGGGTCATACAGGTCCTCATGGGAAAGCAATGAGGATAGCTCTGTGTATTTCCTATGTTTTGTATTAGATTAATCTATCTGGGGATCTACAACTTTGTTAAAGTCACCACAGATTACAATTTGGTCTTTAGGGTAATGTTGGATTTTTTGCAAGATGGTCTTATAGAAAGATTTCTGGTGGGTGTTAGGGGCGTAGATGTTCACAATTATGAAGGGGAGATTATTGAAGGTGGCTGACATGATCAGGTATCTGCCTGAGGGGTCCTGATCAAGATGGCTGAGATTGAAAGATACTGAGGATCAAACCGCGATCATGACTCCCCATGCTTTTTTGTCAGCCCGTGATTGGAAACAATGGGGGAATAATTTGTGGGAGCATTGGGCAGATTTTTTGTTCCGATAAGTGCGTCTCTTGAATGCAGAGAATATCTGCCTTCTGGGAAATAGCCCCTGGCATTCAATGATACAATGGTGAGCGTCATGTCTCAGGTGAGCATATGTCTGGAAGTGGGTGATACAACGGTGCTAGTAAAGACAAGCTCTAGTTATAGAAGGGGAGTCAAAGGTTAAGGGGAGGAGCAAAGGTGTAGCAGGTACAGTGCTAAATACAAGAAAATGGGTATGGGCAGGTCAAGATTCTCTAGGTTGTAGAGGTCTTGATCTGAGCACACAAAAAGAAAATAATTCTGAATGCTGTTATAAGTCAGAGTAACGAGCTAGTTATTATTACTTGAGCTAGTAAACAAGAAAAAAGTGATGTGCTTATCACACTAACGTAGTGGAGCGTGGAAGGGGAATCATAGAGACTTCCACTCCTCCGCTGTTACATCAGAAAAAATAAACCATTCAGCCTTATATATGTATCTCTATAGCAGAAAGGGACGAATATGTAGGCACACCATGTTTATGCTGGAGCTTGTGAGTCCCAAGGGTTGGAGATTTTAGAAGACAGTCTCTCATTAGAAGTGGGTGGAGGTACCTGAGGAGTTAATCCCCAGTTGTTGAGCTGTTTGATACCCTATTTGGGGGTCAGTATGGTGACTTGTTGAGTGCGATAAGTTACTAGCAACTGTAGTAGTGAGGTAATCGGAGCAAAAGATTTGCGTACTTGGGAGGTAGTAGCTGATATATCATTGTAGAGCAGTGGTTCTCAACCTTGCTAGTGCTGTGACCCCTTGATAAAATTTCCCAAGTTGTGGGGACCCCTAACAGTAAAAATAAATTATTTTTGTAGCGTGGGCTGTTAGCTCCCACGGAAAAACAAGTCATTTGTGCCCCTAACCCACGGATATTTAGCGCTCCCTGAGTCCCTTCCACTCGTACAGTATTAAATCCCCTTATGATACATTTTAGGATGTACCACTCTTTCTATTTTGTTCTCCTTAATTTCCCTTTTATCTCTCTCTATCCTAATTTCTTGCTTTTTCCCCCATCCCTCTCTCTAGCCATCTTTCTTGTTCTTTCTCTTACTCTTTCTCTCCCTTTTTCTTTTTTCCTCCCCCTCTTTTGCTCAACCTTCCATATATTCTCTATTTTTATTTTCCTTCTCTTGGTGGGGGTGGGATGAGTGGCAGTGCTGGCGGGGAGTTGGGATGAGTGGCAGTACTGGGGGGAGTTCTGATCATCCAACTTAGGTGCTCTTGATCAAGGTCTGCTGATCTGAGAACTGTAGTGGGGGCTTTTAATGGCAACTCTAATCACAGGTAGTGTCTCCGGCTTCACTGTGTCGCCTACTTTGTGGTGTCTCGCAGCAGTGACACCTATACCAAAATCAGGAGATAGGGTCTCCTTCAGCAACCTCCCACGTCACATTCCTCACCAGTTAGCTGCCCCCCAGCCATGCCGTGAACTGAATGGGTGACTGCAAAGAGGCTGAGTGGGTGGCTGTGGGCTACAGGGACAGCCCTGCTGGGAGGCCACAAAAAGGCTGGGAGAGCGGTGCGGGCTTCAGGAACAGCCCAGGATTCGGTGACCCCTGGCAAATCGTCATTCGACCCCCAGGTTGAGAACCACTGTTGTAGAGTGATATCTTGGTAAATGGTTCAGGTAGAGAACGTAGTGATCTTGCTGCACGCATCATTTCTTCTTTAGCATGAAAGAAGTGTCCGCTTGCTAGAATGTCTCTGGGAACAGAATCTGGTAAGTGTTCCGGGTTGTGTATCCTGTGTGCACAATCAATTAGCATATCAATCACTGTTAGCAACAGAACAAGTTTGCAGAAAAGTTGGTGTAGATATGACACTATTTCTCGGGTGGCAAGGGATTCAGGGACCCCCCTAATCTTAATGTTGTTCCGTCACGATCAGGGGAGTGAGCAGGTGAGTCTGCCAGTCGCTTACCTCTGTCCCCTGGGGAGGTGAGGTTATCATGATGCTGACCTGTGGCTACTTCCATGTCGGAGAAGGGATCTGCAGCAGTGCTGTGGTGTTCTGGCGGCCAATTTTTGTCTCCTCTCTCCCAGCCATATTGGCGGCTCTGCTGTGTGGGCGGCTCTGCTCTGCGGACTGCATATAAAAGTTCAAAAGTCGGCAGGAACCCTTGGGGTGATTTTTCTTCTGGGACATAGTCCAGATGCTGTCCTGGATATGTCCCCCCATTCTAGAGGATGTGTTCCGGGTGTTAGGCGGTGGGATGTGCTTGTTTTGTAGCGTGGAAGAGCGGAGCAGAAGGATTAAACAGCCATCTTCCATAGCGGCCAGGCCACGCCCCTATTTTCTTTTTTTTTTAAATGCCATTGATTTACTACACTGGAGAGTTTTTTTTTTGTCAAAGCTTAATTGATCAAGCTGAAGTTAGTAGCTGATTGGTTACCATGCACTTCTGTACCAGATTTTGAATGCTCCAGTTTTAGAACATCGACCCCAATGTTTACAACAAAACATAACAAAAACAATACTGCTGATATAAATGAAGGAACATAATTAAATTAATTAAACGAAGACAGATCTTGTACAAATAAATAGTGAATGATATGGTAAGACAGACCAAGCAAATCTTGGCTAGTTCAGCAGGAACCGGCCAAGATTTGAACATTTAATCGGCAGGCTGAATGCACAAAGTTGATCAATCAATCAACTTGGGTACAACCAGCCTGTCAGATTCTCTTGCGGTTATTGGCAGTGGCTGCTATAGCCACTATTGATAATCACTGTCTTCTCCTGGCATGGACAGCTAGCCCCCCCCCCCCCTGTCTGGGGGGCAGACAATGGCTCGCAGGAGGGATTCCCCTGTCAACAGCTGTATTTGCAAGGAAGATCTCTAATGAAGGTTGGTTAAGAAACATAAAAAATGTATTACATGCAAGGATGAGAGCTCCAATATGCTAGATTCTGAAAAACCTGTAGTGGTGCAAGATTGTTCGTGGACAGAAAGGAAAATGGAGAGGGGGAAGTAGGGAGGAGGAGGGGATAATAAGAGAGAGGGAACAAAAAACACATAACCTTCAAAATGCCTAACTCCCTTAGTCCTACTATATTGTCTGGAGAATGTAGATACACTGTTTTGTGTCCTGTGTGTTAGGTCGAAGAGATAGATATCTGGTATTCTGATCAAGGTAAGGGGGGGGTGGGCTTTGTGGATTGCGGAGGAACTGTACTAAAGTGGAAGATTTTGCCGCTCAACCTGCCATTTTGAAGGATAGATTTTTGGAAAAGGGCTATGATATTGAGATTGATCGGATTTCACAGATCGATCGGAACTCACTATTACAAGTACATCCTAAAAAGGCTATAATAAATTTAGATGGTCCTTCTTTACCACCTATTAAATTCAATCTAGACAAATTAAAGAGATCCTCAAAAAACATTGGGGAGTTCTCCAAAATGATAGATATCTTGGACCTGTACTACCTGAAAGGGCTGGTGTGATTTTTAGGGGGGCTCGGTCCATTCAAGGCCAGATTGCACCGAATGTGATAGACCCCCTGAAAAAAGTTAATTTTTTCTCACAATGCAAGGGTTATTTTCCTTGTTGGAAGTGCAAAGTATGCTTGCATAACATCAGTGGTAGACGCAAGAGTGACACGTTTCAGTCATCTGTCACTTTGCGTATCTACTCCATGGAGCGTTTTACTACATGCGCTACCCAATATATAGTGTACCTTTTGACATTCCCTTGCAAAAAGCAATACATTCAGGGCGTACGATCAGGACTTTTTCCATTCGGGTTAATGAACACATTAATAACATCAAAAATGTAAAGACTAATCATAGTGTTCCCCGTCACTACTTGCAATACCATAATCGTGACCCCATGGGGACACAATTTTTGGTCATTGACCAGTTCGTCCCCCATTGGAGGGGGGAATCCCATATATGCGGGGTTTCCCGCCTCAAAACTTACTGGATCTATGAGCTCCGGACCTACTCGCCGTTCGGCTTGAACGTCGAGTGGGATATAAACTTGTTTATTAATTCAGCCTAGACTATTATTAATATTTTAGGTAGGTTAATATTTTTGGTTCTTTGTTGCTTTAGTCCTGTTTTCCAATTTTAGACCCACATTGCAGACATTCTGTCATGTAATAGCAGACGTCATTTGCTTTACGACTTATCTGCTATTGGTTATCATGATTGAATTTTCATTCATTATTGAACTGTGTTCTTTATGGCGTTCCCCTTTTACACCTCTGGGTGTCACTGTGGAACATACTTCTTTGTGTGTGAGAACGCCCGACATTAGGTCCGTTTTATGTCATGCATATAGTTTAGAATTATTTTGTATTGTTTTTATGTTTTTATATTTCATTCAATTTTAGGTACCATTTGTCATGCGGTGTGAATGTCCTGACGCCGGAGATACGTTCTGTGTCCCTGTACGGAAGACGTCACTTCCGTCGCAACACTTGGTACTTCCATCACACGTGGGCAGCGTCATACCCGCTGTTGATGCGTGACATTGTGACGTGGGTGTGCGCTGCTTTCTCCATGTAATTTGGCATGGGGATTTTGGCGCCATCTTAGTCATGTGACCTGATGTATTGCTGCACACTCGCACCGCCATTCAACATTCAGATTGGCTGGCTGTGTAGTGGGAGTGCAGTGTGCAGTGACATGTGACGGTTCTGGCTCTGGGTTTGCATCCGGTGTTACCGCCCCTCGCCCCAACTTGGCCTCCGTTGGCTGCTGTGTCCGCGTGGCCGTGGCGACCCAGAAGCTGTTCTTTTATTTGAACAACTAGAGGACGGGAATTATCACATGACTCATGTGCCCACATTTTCACAGGCTTTTTGACATGTGCTATACCATGTGAGGCTGTTGAGCCATTTCCGGGTTGATTGTGTGAGTCATCATCAACTCGGATGGACTTTGCAGCGTTTAATACTATTGGTCCCTGGTTTGTGAACTTGAATCTAGTCGACCATGTGACTGTTTTTCTTCCAATCAGGGACCTATTTACCGAAATCTTCATTGATTGGTTAATTATGTTTTTTTGGTTTTGTATGTTTTTTTTATAAATATAGGTGCAATATGGGGGAGTAGGTAGATGCCCCAGTAGAAGTCCCCATATTTCTTTTATTGAACTGTGATCACTTTTATTCATGTATGTTGGTTTTTATCAATTAAAACCCACCATTTTGACCTGCACCATTGGAGCCCCATGTTTTCTTCTTTTTCCATGTTCTGTGGATGAAAGTTTTATGAGTTCCTTTATTGGGTCTGTGCTACCCTTTTAAGGGGTACTCCATACTAGTATGCATTGGTCCCCTTTGGATTTATCGCTGATACCTTCGGCTGTTTTGATCCATATACACGATTGGATAACAACATTGGATCAATTGTAACCTGTCCATTGGTTCCCATTACGGCTAACATCATTGGGAGATCCGTGGGGTGCACCCCAAACTCTCCAGGATTCCTGTGACAGTCCGGTCTATCTGCTGATTGGGATAATTCATGCTTGATTGACCTGTTGTCGCTGACAGTCAGATCCAACAGTTCCGGTAAGCGTGTATAAGTCATACCATTTGTTTGAAAGAAATTTCCATGTGATGGTCCATACAGTTTTATGACATCTTTACCGTGATATTCTTCAACCTCCATTATTGACATTTTCATAATATATATTTTTTCACAATTGTTTTTCCACATTATTTAGTGATTTATATATATTTCAATATATATATATATTTAATTATTTAGCTCTACACTTTCACCTTTAGTACAATTACAAGACGAGATCCACACCAGTGAAAAAGTTGTCCTCTTTTTTCTTTTCATATCTCCTTTGGATGTGATTTTCTTTGGCCTTTCCATTTGGTTAACAACTTATTGGTGTCTGTTAGCATTATCGAGACCCCATGGATCGATTTCTGGATCCTATCGCACCTCTTGGAGAATTTCTGTAGACCTGATGTTCTGGATATCCATGCTCAATTGACCTGGTGTCGCTGACATCCAGGTCCATTGGTTCCGGTAAGAGTATTTAAGCTTATCTCATATTGGATGTTACACTTGCTTGGATGCTGTATACATTCCACCTACCATTTGTTTCCTTATGAGGACAACTTTTCCGCTGGTGTGGATCTTGTCTTGTATTTGAACTGACATACCTGGAACTTGTTTTTTTTATTTATTCACAAATGGGACTCAGATTGTTGTAGACTCGAGTTGTCAGTGTTTCATTATCACTGTTTTTCATTTTTTAGTGCTACATTTTCACATCCCTTTATCTTATGAATTTTTGTCACATTGGTTTGTAGCAGCTTTATTTGTTCACTTTTTTCACTGGTTAGCACAATATTTATTTACACCTTACATTGATAATAGACATGTGCGGTTTGTTTTGTTCCAAATGAAAGTTCGGACAAATGTTTTGTTATTCGGAAATTTCAGATGCATCCAATTTTCTGAATTTCAATAGTAGCGCATTTAAACAAATCCGAAATAACAACATTTTGGACGAAATTCAAATAAAATTTGAACCGCGTTTTAATTTAATTTGAATCATTTTCAATTTCAAATCATTTTGAATTCAAATTCAAATTTCTGAATACAATAAAATAGAATAGAAAATAAAGGAATAGAATGCAAAAAATAGGATAGAAAAAAAGAGGAATAGAACAGAAAATAAAGGAATAAAGTAGAAAATAAAGGAATAGAAAAGAATAGATTAAAACAGCACAACATATAATAGAAAAAAAAAAAAAAAAAAAAACAAATGCAATAGAATAGAAATTAAAGGAATAGAATAGAACCCTCTTCTGAAATTCAAATTACAAATAGAATAAATTCAAATTACAAATAGAATAAATTCAAATTACAAATAGAATAAATTCAAATTACAAATAGAATAAATTCAAATTAGAATATAAAAGAATAGATTAGAATAGAAAAAAATAAAAAGCATAGATTAGAATAGAAAATAATAAAATAGAATAGAAAAAAAAAACAATACATACTACTACTAATACTGTACAAAAACATCTGTAAGACTAGTGTCCCATCAACATCTGTCTCATGTACCAGCGCCCACCAAACCATCTGTCACAATGTATCATTATACAAAACCTCTGTAATAATCGTGTCTCAGGAATATCCCATGTTAAAACTGAAAAATGGCCCGGGTAGGAAAGAATTGTCCAGTATTCGGGTGCTTAAATGAAACATATATGTGCATTGTGCAAGGGCTACCTGCGTTGACAGAAATAACAATCCAATATTCAAATTGTTACTAATTCTAATTGATTTGAATTAGCAAACAAATTCAAAATGAGTACATCATATTCCTGCTGATGAAAAAAATGATGATCACTTTCTAAAATGTTGTCTCTAGGTCAGGTGTACTACTAGTGCCCCATCAACATTTGTCACAGTGTACCTGTGCCCAAAAATATCTGTAGTAGTAGTGTGCGTCCAATCAACATCTGTCAGAGCTTACCAGGGCAACCAATCAGCTGTCACAGCCGGCATGTTCCAGTGTACAAAAACTGTCCAACTAATGTCCCATCCACATCTATCTCAGTGTGTACCAGTGCCCACCAAAACATCTGTCACTCAGATTCAGTTAAATTTTTTTCAAATGTGGTTGAAATGTTTTAGAATGTGGTTGAATTCAAATTTGAATATGAATAAACGAAAAGAATTCCAAAAATGGATTAAACTAATTTAATGAATCTAACAAAACAAAATTAGTTAAAGGGGTTGTAAAGGCAGAAGGTTTTTTTTTTTGTTATCTTAATCCATTCTATGCATTAACCACTTTCCCCCCGGAAGGATTTGCCTCCTTAGTGACCAGGCCATTTTTTGGGATACGGCACTGTGTCGCTTTAACTGACAATTGCGCGGCCGTGCAACGATGTATCCAAACAAAATTGACATCCTTTTCTTCCCCACAAATATGGATTTTTTTTGGTGGTATTTGATCACCTCTGCGGTTTTTATTTTTTTGTGCTTTAAACAAACAAAGAGCGACAATTATGAAGAAAAAATATTTAATTTTTTTACTTTTTGCTATAATACATATCCAAAAAGTGTATTAATCAGTTTAGGCCGATATATATTCTTTTACATATTTTTGGTAAAAAATAAAAATAAAAAAATCGCAATAAGCGTGTATTGGTTGGTTTGCGCAAAAGTTATAGAGTCTACAAATTAGGAGATATATTTATGGCAATTTTTTTTGGCAATAGCAATGGTGGAGATCTGCGATTTTTAGCGGGATTGCGGCAGACAGATCGGACACTTTTGACCCTTCTTTGGGACCAGTGACATTTATACAGCGATCCGTGCTATAAATAGCCACTGATTACTGTGTAAATGTCACTGGCAGGGAAAGGGTTAAACACTAGGGGGCGATCAAGGGGTTAAATGTGTTCCCTCATGTGTGTTGAGTTCTAACTGTAGGGGGGATGGGCTGCCAAGGACATGACAGAGATCACTGAACAGTAGATCTCTGACATGTCTACTGTCAGAATGGGGGATCACCTTGTTAACAAAGGCAGTTCTGCCTCTCTAATAGGCGATTGCGGGTCGGTGGTGGACATCGAGTCCGCCCAACCCACGGGCACGCTTCCACAGCTATCACACATGCATGAGCTGCTGTACAGCTACGGCGATTTGCACAGGAGAACCGACCTGCTGCCGTATAACGACGGCGGCTGGTTGGCAAGCGGTTAAGATACAAAAAATATGTGTATAGCAGCCTCCCTAATACTTACAGTACTTGAGCCTCATCTCTCTCCAGCGATGTCCACAGTTGCCTAAGCCATCCCGGACACTCCCCCTGATTGGCTGAGACACAGCAGTGGTGCCATTGGCTCCCACGGCTGTCAATCCAAGTCAGTCAGCCAATCAGGCGAGAGAGAGGGGGGGCAGGGCCAGGTCAGGGCTCCGTGTCTGAATGGACACATGGAGCTCTGACTCGGCGTGGGTGCCCCCATAGGACGCTGCTGACTATGGTGGCACTCGATAGGAGGGAGGGGCCAGGAGCAGCAAAGAGGAACCTGAGCAGAGGATGATCCAGGTGGCTCTGTGCAAAACCAACTTTACAGAGGAGGTATGCATAACATGTTTATTATTTTAAAAAAAACGAGACTTTACAATCACTTTAACCGCTTCCCGACCGCCTCCTGCACATATACGTCTGCAGAATGGCACGGCTGGGCAAAACCACGTACCTGTACGTGGTGCTTTAAGAGCTCAGCCGTGGGTCGTGCGCGCGCAGCGGGCGGCGCACCCGTGACCCTGTCGTGAGCTCTGCGACCGCAGCTGCGGGACCAGCAGACCCGATCGCCGCTGGTGTCCCATGATCGGGTCACAGAGCTGAAGAACGGGGAGAGGTCTGTGTAAACAAACCTCTCCCCGTGCTTCCTACACTGCCTGTTACTGATCCTTGTCATCGGGAAAGCCGATCAGTGACGTCAGTCGTAAAGCCACGCCCCCTACTGTAAAAAAAAAAACACACACGTCACACTAACTCCTCCCCGCCCTCTAGTGGTTAACTCCTTCAATGCCAGTGTCATTTACATAGGAATCAGTGCATTTAAATAGCACTGATTTCTGTATAAATGACAATGGTCCCAAAAATGTGTCAAAAGTGTCCGATGTGTCTGCCATAATGTCGCAGTCACAATAAAAATCGCTGATCGCCACCATTACTAGTTAAAAAAAAAAAATATTAATAAAAATGCTATAAAACTATCCCCTATTTTGTAAACGCTATAACTTTTGTGCAAACCAATCAATAATCGCTTATTGTGATTTTTTTTACCAAAAATATGTAGAAAAATACGTATCGGCCTAAACTGAGGAAAAAAAAAAAAATTTTTTATATATTTTTGGGGGATATTTATTATAGCAAAAAGTAAAAAATATTGCATTTTTTTCAAAATTTTTGCTCTATTTTTGTTTATAGCGCAGTAAAGTCCTTTTTTGTATTAAAAGAGGTATGGACTTCAGAGAGAGAAGTAACATTTTGCCCCTGTACAAATCATTAGTAAGACCTCATCTGAAATATGCAGTTCAGTTTTTGGACACCAGTTCACAAAAAGGATATTGGGGAACTGGAGAGGCAACCAAACTGATAAGAGACATGGAGGAAAGATTAGCTGAACTGAGTTTTTTCTCTTTTGAAAAGAGGAGATTATGGGGGGAGATGATCAACATGGATAAATACATAAGTGGTCCATATAGTTAACTTGGTGTTGAGTTATTCACTTTAACCACTTTCCGACCGGCGCACGACGATGTACGTCCATTTGTTGAAGAGGGATATCTCGGTAACGGCAGCAGCTGCTGCCACAACCGAGGTATCCATCTCTTCAGGCGCCGGTCGGCTGTCCGATAATGGTGGTCATCGCGGCGGATTTGCCGCGAGATCACCGTTATCGGCGGCGGGAGAGGTGCCCCCCCTCCCGCCGCTCTCCCGCGCCTTCCGCCGATTACCGGAACCGTCGGCAGTGGCGGAGGTGATCGGGTCCGTTCTCCTCCTGTGTCTAGAGATGAGTGACGCTAAGATGGCCGCCACTCATCTCTATACCATAGGAGGGCGGAAGCGACGTCAAAAACGAGGAATTTTCAAATGTCATTTTTTTAAATGACATTTTTTTTATTTATTTATTTTTTTTTCATTGAAGTCCAAATATGAGATCTGAGGACTTTTTGACCCCAGATCTCATATTTAAGAGGACCTGTCATGCTTTTTTCTATTACAAGGAATGTTTACATTCCTTGTAATAGGAATAAAAGTGAGCCAATTAATTTTTTTTTAAAAAACAGTGTAAAAATAAATAAAATCAAGAAAAATAAATAAGAAAAACAAAAAAAAAAATGTTAAAGCGCCCCGTCCCGACGAGCTCGTGCGCAGAAGCGAACGCATACGTGAGTAGCGCCCGCATATGAAAACGGTGGTCAAACCACACATGTGAGGTATCGCCGCGATCGTTAGAGCGAGAGCAATAATTATAGCCATAGACCTCCTCTGTAACGCAAAATATGCAACCTGTAGAATTTTTTAAACGTCGCCTATGCAGATTTTTGAGGGTAAAAGTTTGATGCCATTCCACGAGTGGGCGCAATTTTGAAGCGTGACATGTTAGGTATCAATTTACTCGGCGTAACATTATCTTTCACAATATATAAAAAAATTGGACTAACTTTACTGTTGTCTTATTTTTTTATTCAAAAAAGTGAATTTTTTCCAAAAAAAGTGCGCTTGCAAGACCGCTGCGCAAATACGGTGTGAAAAAAAAGTATTGCAACGACCGCCATTTTATTCTCTAGGGTGTTTGAAAAAAAACAATATATAATGTTTGGGGGTTCTAAGTTTTTTTCTAGCAAAAAAAACTGTTTTAAACATGTAAACACCTAAAATCCAAAACGAGGCTGGTCTTAAAGTGGTTAAGGTCATCAAAAGGGGAGGAAAAGGGGGCACTCTTCACATCTGGAAGAAAAGAAATGTAATCTCCAAATACAAAAAGGCTTCTTTACTGTAAGAACTGCAAAAAATGTATATATTCCCTCAAGAGCTGGTTCTGGCCAGCTCAGTATATTGTTTAAGAAAGAACTGGATTCTTTCCTAAATGTGCATAATATAAATGAGTACTAATATTTATAGGTAAAGTTGATCCGAGGAATATGTGATTGCCTCTTAAGGGATAAAGAAGGAATGTTTTTCCCCCACTGGAGCAAATCGGATCATGTTTTATTGTTTTGTTTTTTTACTTCCTATGGATCAACTGTGGGTATTGGATAGTGTATATGGAGGTTTCCTATTTGTGTGTCTTGTTTTTTTTTTTTTTATTCCATTGGTTAAACTGGATCAACTTATTTTTCAACCAGATTAATTATGCAACTATGTGGAATAATCTCTTATGGATTTAATCTTTGACATCCAAGATCCAATTTGCGAGTTCAATTTAAACATATTAAAATATGATTATAATATTATTATCATTTTCTAAAATGCAAGTGCTGACAGTGGTTGATGATTTTAGCTGCAGCTTTTTTTAAGTCTTTATTCCTCAGGCTGTATATAATTGGATTAATCAGTGGGGTGACCACAGTGTACACTAATGACAAGAATTTAGTAATATTCCATGACTGTCCTCTACGGGGTACCAAATAAACACAAACTATGGTACCATAATAAATGCAAACCACAGTCAGGTGGGAGCTGCATGTTGAGAAAACTTTCTTTCTGCCGGTATTAGATGGGATTTTAAAAATGATGAATATAATATAAACATACGATACAATGATGATAAAGAATGGAATGACAACAGAACCAAAAATGATCAATGTCACTTCAAATATAACAATAAAGGGATCAAAGCAGGAGAGTTGTAGAATTGGCTCAAGATCACAAAAAAAGTGATCAACTATATAGGGACCACAAAATTTTAATTTTAATATTGTTAAAGTGGGAATCAATACTATTATTACACTTAAAACCCAGCATGTGATAATCATTTTCCAGCAGAGCTGGACATTCATTATTAAAGTATATTGCAATGGTTTGCAGATGGCCACATATCGGTCATAACACATCACTGTCAGAAGAAGACACTCTGAGGCTTCAGAAAAACAAAAGAAAAAAAATTGGGTGATGCAATCAGAAAATGATATTATGGAACCTTTCATCAAAACAGCATGAAGTGTGTTAGGAAGAATGTTAGTTGCCAGTATAATATCCAATGCAGAGAGCTGGGAGAGGAAGAAGTACATGGGAGAATGGAGGGATTTGCTGTAGGACACCAGCGTGATGATCAGGAAGTTTCCACATATTGTCATACAATAAATCAAAAGCAAAATAAAAAAAATAAAAATTTTTATACTGTGTGGAGTCTGAAGTCCTAATAGTTGGATCGTGGTAATATTGGACATAAATTTTTCCTCCATAACCTGGAGAGAGAACAATAAAGACGGGAAACAGCTTTGTTCAGAGGGTAAAATGAAATATAGCCAGCTAATCTTAATAATTGTGTGCTGATATGTTTATAAAAGGTGATGCAAAGATATATTAAGTGTTAAAAGGGCCATAAGCCATACATTATATGGTCAAACGTTGGTATATTTTTTGCACATCCCATTCCAAAATTAAGATAATTAATATGGAGTTGGTCTTCCCCTTATTTGTGGTTACACCATTTTACATTTTTCGAGGAAGGCTTGCAACTAAGATTTTGGAGGATGTCTTTTTTTTTTTTAAAAAACATTCTTTATTTTAATGTTTTAAAAAAAGAATGTTTACAATAAAACATAAATAATACTGCTTGTATACATGAAGGAACATCACAGGAAGTTTAATTGGGACAAATTTTGTACAAATAGATAATGAACGGTATGGTAACACTACGAGATCTTGCATGAAGGTTGGTTACGCATGTTAGAAAAATTTGAAAAAACATTAGAGAAGAAGCAGAAAAAAATGAGGATGAGAGCTCCAATGTACTTGATTCTGCAAATCCTGTAGTGATACAGAATTGTTCAGAGACTGTCCAGTTAAGTTTAAGTGTACAATAAGGGACAACGTGGAAAGGGAGGGGGGGAGGTAAGGAGGGGGGGGGGCATAATAAGAAAGAGGGATCCAAGAAAAAAGGAAAAAAAAAAAACACACAAAAAACATACCACCCAAAACACCTAACTGCCTAAGTCTCACAGCATTGTCCAGAAAATGCAGGTACACCCTCCAATTTTGGTGTCTTGTGTGTCAGGTAGAAGAGATAATTGTATGGTATTCTGATCCAAGGGGGGCGACTCAATAGGAGCAAAATGGAGTGATAAGAACTTATAAAAGAAGGGAAAGGGGTAGGTAACTAATGGGGGATGAGAGAGGAAAATGGGGACCAAGATGTCTGGAAACTAGAAGACACATAGTCTTTGTGTTTCCTTTCGAAAATTAATCAACGGTACCTTATTATGGAGGATTTCTGTGGAAATATATGCCTATTAAGCCAAAATAATGGCATTCAAATTCATCCCAAAGGTGTTCAGTAGGGTTCAGGTCAGGGCTCTGTGCCGGCCACATTTATTCCTTTCCACCAAACACACTTAACCATGTCTTTATGGAGCTGTGTTTGTACACAGGTGCACAGTCATGATGGAACAGAAAAGGTCATTCCTCAAACTTTTACCACAAGGTTGGAAGTGCACATCTAAAATTTCTTTGTATATTGTAAAATTAAGAGTACACTTCACTGAACACACATGCACTCACTAACTTGGCTGGGCATTCGTATGAAGATTATAAAATGATCAGCCATTACAGCCCCCTTTGTCACCAAAAGAGCCCTTGTCCATCGTGTCATGGAGACCACTAGACATCTGAAGGTATTCTGTGGTATCTAGCACCAAGACATCAGTAGCAGATCCTTTAAGTCCTGTAAGTTGTGAGGTGGAGCCTCCATGGATTGGACTTGTTTTTCCATCACATTCCACTGATGCTCAATAGATTGAGATGTGGAAATAATTGTGTTCCTCAAACCATTCTGGAACCATTAATGCAGTGTGGCAGGGTACATTATCCTGCTGAAAGACACCGCTGCTATCAAGTAATAACATTTTCATGAAGGGGTGTACTTGGTCAGCAACAATGTTTAGTTAGATTGTACTTGTCAAAGTAATATCCATATAAATGGCAGGACCAAGGTTTCCCAAGAGAATACTGACCAAAACATCACAAGTGACACACACACACATGTCCATCCGCATGATGTAAAAGAAAATGTGATTCATCAGACCATCTTCTTCCATTGCTCCGTGGTCCAGTTCTGATGCTAACATGCCCATTGTAGTCACTAATGGCTGTGGAGTGGACACAGGTCAGTACGGGCACTTTGACTGGTGTGTGGCTACATAGCTTCAAACACAACAAACTGTGATGCCCATTTTTCTGCTTTCAAAACATCAACCTCTTGGACAACATATTTACTTGCTGCCTAATGTATCCCACAGAGTTTCAGATGCCATTGTCATGAGATAATCAATGTCAATCACTTTACCTGTCAGCGATCCTAATGTTATGGCTGATAGGTGTATATCAATATAGCAATAAAATACAATAAAATCAGTAAAGTATGCTCAATTCATTACATTTAAAAAAAAAAAATTGTTTTGCAAAGGTTAACAAAAATGTTTGCAGTAGATTTTTGAATGAACTTATTCAGACCTAAAGTTGAAAACTGATTTTAGGTCCACCTGTCCATCTCCTATACTGCTTACCTCTTGTAAAAGCTAAGAAGACCAGCCAAATACCTCTGATCTGGAAATGATGATTCCCCGATATAGCATGACAAAAGCCATAACCCAGGGATAAGAAATGTGAAAGGTCTTTTTAGCTTTTCAAGAAGGAAGACAGATCAGGCAGAGTCTGAACTCTAGGCAGATTGTGACTTTAGGTTGGCTTTAACCAAGAAATAAAATGCAAAAAGGTGCAATGCAGCAATAACTGTGTGCCCTTCCCTGTTGGATTGACAAATCATACAGAATAGTATTGCTTTATATAGAAATTGATGGAAATTTATGGAATTATGTGTAATCCCTGGGAACTGGAAATACATTTAAAGATCATTTTGCAGGGCTTATTATTTTTAATGTTGAGATGTTATATTTAGATATGTTTTTATTACTCTTTCACAAAACCTTTTGAAAGAAAAAAAAGTAAAATAATTTGAAGACTGTAGGAAGGATTTGCCTCAATTTAAAGCAAACGTTTGTCCATGCTAAGGACATTCAAGTAATAAAATTTTCTTAAAAAGCAGCAACTGAGATTTAAAACAAGTGACCTCTGTAACTTCAGGCACTTTGAAGCAATTAACACTTAAATTAACCTCAGAAGCGCCTAAGTTGTCCAAGGATACTGTTGCCTCACCTCCTTCCTCACCACCTTCCTGGAGATTGGATGGTTGGAAGGCTGCCAATCCAATAAGAGGCTGAAACAGATAATATGGACTGTCTAATGCCGCATACACACGGTCGGAATTCTCGTCGGAAAAAGCTCTGATGGTTTTCCCGTCGGAATTCCGACCGAATTTCGCTCAAACTGTCTTGCCTACACACGGTCACACCAAATTCCGATGGTCAGTAACACAGCGGCATAAAACACGTTCGACAGCACTATAAAAGGGGAGTTTAATGCTTCCGAGCATGCTTCAAATTGTTTCCGAGCATGCGTCGGAATTTTGCGTGTCGGAATTGCATACACACGATCGGAAAATCCGATAGAAAGGTTTTCCGTCTGAAAAATTGAGAACAGGTTCTCAATCCAAAGTCCGTCGGAAATTCCGACAGAAAAAGACCGATGGGCATACACACGGTCGGAAAATCCGTTGAAAAGCTCCCATCGGACTGTTTCCATCTGAAATTTCGACCGTGTGTACGCGGCATTAGACTAGACTAGGATTTCATTGCTTCTGCTGGAAGGATTGATGATGAATTCACTCCACAGCGATTGCAGCTACAAAGGACAGTAATAGGTTGTTTGAAAGCACATTTAGTGATTAATTAGAGCATGTAGACATCTGAACGACCATAGCTTGCTTTAATTTCACTTTAACCAGTTCAACTCTTTCAATGTCAAATCACAAGCTGATAGCTTCTACTGCAGTGCCTGGTTTGTTCATTCAACTCCTGGCTTCAAAGTGAAAGTAATGCAGTGGCTCTATAGCCGCCAATCACTTTCACAAAGTGGGCATTGTGGTGCCCGTCTCTCTGCCCAACCCCCCTGGTTCCTGGTCTCTCCCACTCTTACCGGGAGCTTGGGATTACAACCGCCCCCTTGCTGTACACACATGCTCAAATGCAGCCCAGGGTGTACACGCATATTTAAACCACACATAAGTGTGACATATCTCCATGAACATCAAAGTGAGAGTAATAATTGTAGCACAAAAGCATCACCTTTGGAGATTTTTGGGTACTGTACTTTTTTTGAGATATCACAGGTGCACGCAATTTTAAGACTGGGCATGTTTGGTATGTATTTACCCAATGCAACCTTATCCTTTATATTTTACCAAAAAAAGGGTATTATATTGTGTGTAATTAATTTTTTTCCTGAACATTTGTGTTTAATAAACAGTTGCGCAAATATCATGTGGCGCCTTGCTCCTAATGAGCAGACGCTATTGTTTTTTTTCAAATTTAGTTGTCTGATGCTGCAGTTGGGCTCAGGCTTATTATTCTAAAAAGTTCTGGTTTCTGTGCCAGTCCAGCTGGGTTGCACTGTTTTTCACTTGACCGTAGGTGTCGCTGTCACCGCCGGTAGGTGTGGAAATGCAGCAAGCTGGATGTATTGAATACCACCTCTTGCTCAGAAATAGCCCAGTGTTAGTGGCTTCCCTGCTGTGATCCCGTGCCTCGGGGGCCGGCTGGCCCGAGGCTTTGCAACTGAGACGGTAGGCCCGGAAAAAGTCTTGTGGCCAACTGATCCAGGGGTGGACTTTTCTAGGAGAGGACCGAGCGCAAGGCTGGTGTCTTTGGAGGAGCCTGGAAACTCAGTTAGATGACGCAACCCAGATCAACACCCATACAGTATCGCTGGGTCGGCTGAAAGAAACTGGTATTGTATGGCAGTACTTTAAATCTCTCAAGATCTCTCAAGAATGCTTTAGTTTAATTGACAAGTCTGTGGCAGAGACTTTGTTGAGCATCCCACCGGCTGCTAGGTCAAGTGAGAGGGGCCTATCTGGTGGTTGCTGGATCCAGTCTGTGGAGCTGTCTGTCCTCTGTATTTAACCCGCAATTACCAGGTGCTTGAATTCCCCTTAACCCTTTGACTCTATTGAAAGACTTTGTGCTTATCCTAAATAAATAAGAGAAAATGGTGTCGGATTTAGCATTTTTTGGGCCATTTTCCAACGGGACCCCTAAGACGGAGAAGCGAGCAGGTGAGGTAACTGACGGGGGTCAGTGCTACATGTGGTGGCTCGTATGTCCGGGATTTGCCATTCCCTCTTGCAACTCAAGGAAACTGTTTGTTGGAAGTCTACACAAAAGAGGGTTTTGGACTGCGCCATATTTTCTTTATAAGGGGTTAATTGCGGGCCACTGCCTGGCGCGTGGACTGGGGGTGGAGTCAAGAAAAGCCTGTGAGTTGCGTGACCGTAGGAGCCAGTGGGAGGAGTCTTTCTGTCTACTTGCTGCATGAGGCACAGCGTGTCTGTGTCAAGACGCTGAAAGGAAGATTTTTTTTGCTAAAGAAAATAAATGTTCCGAATGCCAGGAGTACTGTCTGTTATGGGACCCAAGATGTTCTCTGGGGGTACCACTACAAGTATCAGACTGCCTGGAACTCTTGACAGATACAGGGATTCGCCTGAGATCACAGGGGCGTTTCATACTGTATACTACAGGAGATGTTGAGGCCTTGGGCATGCTGTGTAACAGGTGCAAGGGCCTAGTCGCAAACCCCTGTCCATTTGTCCCATGTTTGAATTGCGGGGAGTACCTGTATGCAGTGGAGCAGCCCACCGTACCACCTTGTGCCTATAGGATGGACTTGGTTACGGGCATCGCCACTGAGGAGACCACTGCATTTACTCCTATGGCTGGGCCTACATCTTCAAAACCAACTGCTACAACCAGTGTTCCTGAGGGAGATGGTACTGTTACTGCCATCAGAGGAACAACCGTAGACATTGTGGAAGCTGCTCCTTCTACCACTACTTATTTTACAGCATCTGCCCAAAAGAAAGTGGGATATGTGGAGGCCTCCCGTGGCCGCGGTTGAGGCCTACCTCAGAGATTGTCTGGACCAGATCCGGAGAAAGTGATCGCTCCCGAGGAATCCATTACAGAAACGGGTGAGAACTCTGGGGACAATATACCGAGTGGGACTGTTTGTAGATATCTACTGGTAGAAGAGTTACGTGACTCTGAGATAGACTCTCTGTCGGACATATCTGGGGATGATGACCTTTTTAAAAACAATGTCCCAGGAGATGTTGTGGGCAAATGCTGACGATGTTGCTGCAACGTGTAACGCATCTGGCTGGTTAAAGTTAAATTCGGGGAGTGCATCACCTTGGGTGGAAACCCCTGCAACTATTACTGATACTTTACCCAAGGATAACAGTTTGTTCGGGTCAAAGAATAAGACGGAGAAGCGAGCAGGTTACGGGCATCGCCACTGAGGAGACCACTGCATTTACTCCTATGGCTGGGCCTACATCTTCAAAACCAACTGCTACAACCAGTGTTCCTGAGGGAGATGGTACTGTTACTGCCATCAGAGGAACAACCGTAGACATTGTGGAAGCTGCTCCTTCTACCACTACTTATTTTACAGCATCTGCCCAAAAGAAAGTGGGATATGTGGAGGCCTCCTGCGGCCGCGGTTGAGGCCTACCTCAGAGATTGCCTGGACCAGATCCGGAGAAAGTGATCGCTCCAGAGGAATCCATTACAGAAACGGGTGAGAACTCTGGGGACAATATACCGAGTGGGACTGTTTGTAGATATCTACTGGTAGAAGAGTTACGTGACTCTGAGATAGAATCTCTGTCGGACATATCTGGGGATGATGACCTTTTTAAAAACAATGTCCCAGGAGATGTTGTGGGCAAATGCTGACGATGTTGCTGCAACGTGTAACGTATCTGGCTGGTTAAAGTTAAATTCGGGGAGTGCATCACCTCGGGTGGAAACCCCTGCAACTATTACTGATACTTTACCCAAGGATAACAGTTTGTTCGGGTCAAAGAATTTGCAAAGTTATGCCATGGTATAAAAGTCATCAAATTGCTGTGTACCTTTTGGATTGGGAAGCGCCCAATCTCTGTCTAGACTCGCCCGATCACAGCGGCTGCTGGATAAACGGGTGGCTACAGAGTATGGGCTGGAATTCCTTTATGTTCCTAAAGAGGTGATGCAAGAGTTTGAACAGAACAGAGAACGTTGGTACGCCGATGATGTTTGGGACTATTTGAAAGTACCAAAACCATTCAGGAAGCCAGGATGTTCTCCCAGTATGGATGATCGTTTCACTGGGTGTCTTCAACACTGGAGCTACTGAAGACACATTTATGTGGATAAAGTCATCATTTGCCAGCCGGGAAAGGAAAACATTGTGTATTTCATCACAACTGTGGATGCTCAGGGGAGTGCCATAACCTTGCCAGATCCCCATTTCTATTGGTGATGGATCACAGTGACTTTTCTTCGGTGCCAGTTCTTTAACAAAAAAATAAAATTTTCTCAAAATACAAGGACTGTGGGGACTAGCTAGGTAGTGTTAGGTTTCCTAGAAGGAAGCTTTGAGTCAAGGTTATCTGCCGACCACAGTACTTGTATAAAGGACTTTTGTATCAATGCTTCACCACTAGATGGTGGAGGTTTGCGCAACAGCTTGGACTCTTGCACTTAGACACACAGTCAAATATATTGGAAAGTGTGATGTAACTCGCCTATATGTGAAATTGTTAAAATATATTATGTGTTTGCTTTACCCTTTCTTTTCCTTTCCCTATCCAAGTTTTGAGTTCAGGTACCAGACTTTCAAGACTGAAAGTCTTTATTTTTTCAGACGATGAGGACATCGTCTAATGCGGAGGGGGGAGTATGTAGCACCCTGCTCCTAATTCTCAGGAATACTACCGGTACCTTGAGCCACCCCAGAAAGGGAGATTAGGGAAGTAAACAAGTGGCTGAAGAGCTGGTGTAATAAGGAGGTGTTTGGGTTTCCTGGAGAACTGGGCCGACTTCTCAGTCGTCACCAGTTCTATAGAAGGGACCGAAATGAGGAGGGTGCAGATCTGCTGGGAGTGAAGATGGCCGAAACGTTAGAGGGGTTTTTAAACTAGTGGACGGGGGGTCCAGAGGTAGAGATAGTCAGCAGCTTCGGGGGCTCTGCAGCCCAGGACTTTTTCGCTTGACGCTCCTACAGTACTTTTCTTTGCTCTGCAGCCCAGGACTTTTTCGCTTGACGCCACTTGTGCCCCTTTGGGGGTCCAGAGGTAGAGATAGTCAGCACGGAACATATTCCAGAGCGGTTTTCTGGGGACCGTAGGTAGTGAACAAGCCCTGCATTCCCTACAGCAAGGTCGCAGACCAGCGGAGGGGGAATTCAGGCGCTGGAGTTCCGATACTAACTGGAATGACTCCGCTCTGCGGTACCAGTTCCGCATGGGTCTCTCTGTAGACGCACTCATTAACCTGTCCATACAGATTGACAGGCGACTACGACAACGGAGGTCTGAACGTGCCGCCGGTCCCTCCAGACCAATCTGGATGCTTCCCCGGGTACCCAGTCAGCCTCCACCGAATCCCAGAACTTCCGTGGCCTATACCTCTGATGCTCCGGAACCTATGCAGCTAGGATTACTGCGGCCATCTCTGACACCTGAAGAGCGACAACGCAGGCGATCCAATAATCTGTGCCTCTACTGTGGCGAATCGGGACATTATGTGAGATCTTTTTCAGCTCCCCAGAGGGAATATCCGGGTAACCGCTATCATTGACTCCGGAGCCTGCAGCGGTTTCATGGACTCAGCTTTCGCCACCCGGCATCATGTTCCTCTTCGACCAAAAGCAAAGGGCCTCTCTATACACCTGGCAGACGGCTCGGCTCTTAAATCTGGACCTGTCACACAAGAGACTGTGCCAATATTTACCACTATGGCCGGTAACCACCAAGAACTATTATGCCTGAACATCATCCAATCCCCTCTGTTTCCGGTTATTCTAGGCATGCCCTGGTTGAGGGCTCATAACCCATTCATTGATTGGACCACTGGGGAGATCAGCTTTCCCTCCTCCTATTGTCACCAATATTGCTTACCTGAGACGGCTCAAGCACTTTCACCCCTACTCTGCATGGAAGCTGATGAAGAGACCCGTCAAGCCGTGCCTGAAGTCTACCATGAGTTTTTAGACGTCTTCAGCAAGAAGGGCGCAGATACTCTTCCTCCTCACAGGCCTTATGACTGCCCAATTGAAATCCTTCCTGGCGCAGAAGTTCCATTCGGGAGAATCTTCCCCTTAACTGAACTTGAACTTGGCACTTTGAAGGCCTATATTGACGATAATCTGGAGAAGGGGTTCATTCGGCCCTCCACTTCCCCAGCAGGGGCAGGAATTTTCTTCGTAGAGAAAAAAGACCATTCCCTACGCCCCTGCGTAGACTACAGGGAACTTAACAAAGTTACCATCAAAAACCGGTACCCTCTCCCCTTGGTACCTGAATTATTTCAAAGACTGGGATCTGCAGCGACGTTCACAAAACTGGACCTCCGCGGGGCATACAACCTTATTCGCATCCGGAGCGGTGATGAGTGGAAGACTGCCTTTCGCACCCGATTCGGGCATTTTGAATATTTGGTTATGCCATTCGGACTCTGCAACGCCCCTGCTACGTTCCAGCATTTTGTGAACGATATCTTTAGAGACTACCTTGACCTGTTCATCATAGTATATTTGGACGACATCCTGATCTTCTCGCCTTCCCTGACAGAGCATCGCCAACATGTTTAAAAGGTGCTAACCAGACTTCGACGCCACGGCTTGTATGCGAAACCGGAAAAATGTGTATTCGAGCAACAGAGCATCCAGTTTCTAGGATTGATTATTTCCGTGGAAGGTATCAAAATGGACCCACAGAAGGTCTCTGCCATCCTGGACTGGCCAGCTCCTACCGACAGGAAGGGTGTTCAACGCTTTGTGGGATTCGCAAATTTCTACCGGAAATTCATCAAAGGGTTCTCCACTATCATTTCACCCATCACGAATCTAACCAAGCAGAGCACTAAGTTTTCTTGGTCTCCCGGAGCGCAGGCAGCCTTTGCAACCTTGAAGGATCGATTCACGTCGGCATCAGTTCTGAAGCATCCTGACCCAGCGTTACCGTACATACTTGAGGTTGATGCCTCGGAAATTGCAGTCGGGCAGTGTTATCCCAGAGACAAGGGCCTAAAGCTCTGTTGCATCCAGTTGCGTTCTTCTCCCGCAAACTATCTGAGGCGGAACGAAATTACGACGTGGGAGATCGAGAACTATTGGCCATCAAAGCGGCTCTTGAAGAATGGCGATATCTTTTGGAAGGAGCGACACATCCGATTCTTGTGTATACGGATCACAAGAATCTCGAATATTTAAAAACCGCTAAGAGACTGAGACCACGCCAGGCCAGGTGGGCACTTTTCTTTACGCGATTTTCTCTCCACATAACTTACAGGCCCGGGTCGAAGAACACCAAACCAGACGCCCTCTCTAGGATGTTTAGTGAACCTGAAACTTCTTCTCCTCCGGACACCATCTTGTCTTCTGGAAGTTTTCTTTTACTCCAAGAAGATTTGCTGGTTCAGATAAAACAGGCTTCCGCAGGAATTTCTTCTCCACCTGATACCACTCTACAAACCAGAGACGATCTGTTATGGTACGGAGAAAAGATCTTCGTACCTAAGGAGGTGCGAGTGGCTGTTCTGAACTTCTGTCATGACCATGAGTTAGCTGGTCATTTTGGGGTGCACAAGACATCTGAATTGCTCCAACGCATGTTTTGGTGGCCACAGTTAACAAAGGACTGTAGGGATTATGTGGAATCCTGCACCGTCTGTATCCAGAACAAAGGCAACAAATCAAAAGCTTGGGGGCTGTTGAAACCATTACCTGTCCCAGAGAGACCATGGAGAATGATCTCTATGGATTTTATTGTTGAGCTGCCTCCCTCGGAAGATCATTCAACCATCTTCGTAGTGGTGGATAGACTCTCTAAAATGTCTCACTTCCTTCCCATGAAGGGTACTCCTTCTGCGGCCGAAACCGCGAGAATTTTCATTAAGGAAATCGTAAGACTTCATGGCATTCCGGCAAACATAACCTCAGATCGTGGGGTACAATTCACCTCAAAATTCTGGAGGGCATTATGTGGCTCTCTGAAGATCAATTTGTCCTTTTCTTCAGCCTACCATCCTCAAACAAACGGCCAGACAGAAAGGACGAATCAAACATTGGAGCAGTACTTACGCTGCTTTTCATCATTCTCACAAGACGATTGGGTTCCTCTATTGCCGCTGGCCGAATTTGCCTATAACAATTCAATTCATTCTGCTACAAAACAGACTCCTTTCTTTGCAAATTATGGTTTTCACCCTTTATTTCTATCAAACTGCATACCGGAATGTCCTGTACCTGCTGCTCAGGAAACGCTGAATTTTTTTAGTGCCAATAATAAACTACTCCAGGAGACAATGACAAGAACTCAGGAATATTACAAGGAGGTCTTTGACAGGAAGAGAAGGGGAGAACTCAATTTAAAACCAGGAGATCAAGTCTGGCTGTCTACATTAAACTTGAAATTGGCATGTCCCTCCAAGAAGCTTGGCCCTAAGTTTGTGGGTCCTTTCCCTGTGGAAAAAAAAATCAATAGTGTAACTTATAAATTAAAGCTACCCGAATCATTCCGGATCCACCCAGTCTTCCATGTAGCTCTGCTCAAACCTACTGGCCCCTTTGTGCTTCCGAGCCCCTGTCTATTCTACCAGGGGTTCCCGAGCCGGAGGTATACGAGACGCCGCTCCCTGCATTCGTGGGCTCAACCACCAGGTACGTGACAGTTAGAGGGGTTTTTAAACTAGTGGACGGGGGGTCCCTATAGTAGCATCCGCAAGTTCCACCTGCCTGTCTTCTACGACTGGGTTCCTGCTCTAGTCCTCTACTGGTCGTCCTACAGTACTCCAGACGTCGGGACCCGAAGTAAGTATAGTTACAAGTCCTATTAGCAATCTCGGAACACCCAATAAGAGGACAGTATGTGACCGGTATAAACTACATGGCTTGTTCACCAATTCCAGGAGCCTGGCGAACCAAATGGGAGAACTAGAGATACTGTTGTACGAGGAGGATTTCGATTTTGTGGGAATTTCAGAGACCTGGTTCAACAGCTCTCATGATTGACTGGTAACCATTTAAGGGTATTCCCTTTATCACAGGGGTAGAGAGAGTAAAAAAGTGGAAGGGGTATGCCTATATATCAATAATAATGTACAAGTGAATGTGAGAGATGACATCAATAAGGGAGCTAGGGAGGAGGTGGAATCCTTATGGGTAGAGCTGCAAAGGGATAAAGTTAAGGGGAAAATAATACTGGGAGTATGCTATAGGTCCCTAACCTGAGGGAGGAAAGGGAGACGGACCTCCTATCACAATTTGGATTAGCAGCAAGAATGGGAAGTGTTATGATAATGGGGGGTTTTAATTACCCAGACATAGACTGGGCGGAGGGAACCACGCATTTGTCTAAGGCACGTCAGTTCCTAAATGTCTTACAGGACAATTTCATGGGTCAGATGGTAGATGCACCAACTAGAAATAAAGCGTTACTAGATCTACTGATTACCAACAATGCAGACCTGGTCACGGACGTTGAAATACGGGGCAATTTAGGAAACATCGATCACAGGCCGATTGACTTCAGTATAAATCACACAAATAGGGGAAAACAAAGACACTGAATTTCAAAAGAGCCAACTTCCCTAAACTATGAACCTTGCTAGAAGATATGAACTGGAATAAAATCTTAGGAACAAAAAACACGGAGGAGAAATGGGTTTGCTTTAAGAGCATATAAATTAAGGGCATTAGCCAGTGCATTCCATTGGATAATACATTTAAAAGAGCGAACAAAAGCCCTGGATGGCTTAACTCCAATGTAAAAATGCATATAAAAGCAAAGGAGAAGGCCTTTAAAAAATACAAGGCTGAGGAATCATCATCAGCATTCAGACTTTACAAAGAATGCAACAAGAAATGTAAAGGTTCAATTAGGGTGGCTAAGATAGAACACGAAAGACACTTAGCGGAGGAGAGCAAAATAAATCCCAATAAATTCTTTAAGTATATAAACAGTAAAAAAGGGAGACCATATTGGCCCCATTACCAACGAGGAAGGACATCTGGTTACAAAGGATGGAGAGTTGGCAAAGGTATTGAATTTATTCTTCTCCTCAGTCTTCACAAAGGAATCGGGGGCTTCAGTAACCAAAACTGCAGTGTTTATCCTCATGACAAATCACAGGAAGCACCCTCATGGCTAACAGAGGACAGCATTAGAAATAGACTTGGGAAACTTAACATTAATAAATCACGGGACCAGATGGCTTGCACCCGAAGGTGCTTAGGGAACCCAGTCTAGTAATTGCAAGACCATTGTTCCTAATTTTTACTGACAGTCTACTGACTGGAATGGTACAAGATGATTGGAGAAAAGCCCATTTAGCACCAATATTTTAAAAAGGGCCAAAATACATCCCTGGGAATTACAGACCAGTTAACATCAATAGTATGCAAGCTCTTGGAGGGGATGATAAGGGACTATATACAAGATTTTAGTAATGAAAACAGTATCATTAGCAGTAATCAGCATGGATTCATGAAGAATCGTTCTTGCCAAACCAATCTATTAAGGAGGTGAGCTGCCATCTAGATAAAGGAAGGCCCGTAGACGTGGTGTATCTGGATTTTGCAAAAGCATTTGACACAGTTCCCCATAAATGTTTACTGTACAACGTAAGGTCCGTTGGCATGGTTCTGTGCTGGGACCAATCCTATTTAATTTACTCATAAATAACCTGGAGGATGGGGTAAACAGTTCAATCTCTGTATTTGTGGACGATACTAAGCTAAGCAGGGCAATAACTTCTCCACAGGATGTGGAAACCTTGCAAGAAGATCTGAACAAATTAATGGGGTAGTCATCTACATGGCAAATGAGGTTTAATGTAGAAAAATATAAAACAATGCATTTGGGTGGCAAACATAAGAATGCAATCTACTCACTAGGGGGATAACCTCTGGGGGAATCTAGGATGGAAAAGGATCTGGGGGTCCTAGTAGATGATAGGCTCAGCAATGGCACCCAATGCCAAGCTGCTGCTAACAAAGCAAAAATAATATTGGCATGCATTAAAAATGGGATTAACTCCAGAGATAAAGTGATAATTCTCCCACTCTACAAGACTTTAGTCCGGCCTCACCTGGAGTATGCTGTCCATTTCTGGGCACCAGTCCTCAGGAAGGATGTACTGGAAATGGAGCGAGTACAAAGAAGGGCAACAAAGCTAATAAAGGGTCTGGAGGATATTAGTTATGAGGAAAGGTTGCGAGCACTGAACTTATTCTCTCTGGAGAAGATGGGCATTAAGCATTGATGACTGTCTGAAAGAAGCCTAAAGGCTGGATTCACACTGTGTGCAGCAGCAGTTCCCAGCATGGGGTCCCGTGGTCAGGTGCAAATCAGGTCCAAATTTTTGCCTGAATTCACACTTGAATCAGACTCAAAGATGCACAGGACCCTTTTGGAATGCAGAACGTGGCACCCCCCGGACATGTGTGAACGGACTCCATTGTGAGCTGGGTACACTCGCCTATCATGCAACCCAGCCTAATGGATTTTGTGAAATAATTTCTCCACTTGGAAAATGAAGGAGCCATGGTTTTTCATCTGTCCTCAGATTTGCATTACTCCACATTTATAAATGTAGGAAACTGTAAGGATGAATGAGCATTGTGAATAATTTATGATTACCGAAATTGTCAACACATATTCTGTGAAAAAAGGGTGAATAAACAAACTTTTTTTTTACAACCATTTTAATAAAGACGTTGAACCAAGTTTCAGATTTCAGGCTTCAGAGTATAAAATATTAGAGTACGTTGGAAGTATGGTACCAGTATCAAGTCCTCATAAACAGGGCATTCAAATAATATTTTTACAAAAGTTATAAATAAAAAAAAGATTAAATAATTGATTTGATCAGATTTTCAGAGAGTGATATAGATTAGGAGAATTACAATGATCAATCTATGACTGCAAAACTTTTTAAAATAACAATGTGGAGTCAGGTCTAATGGATTTCATCTTCAATATCAAGATCTGACATGCAAGTTCAATTTCATGAAAAATGTATATCAGACATAGCTAAATTGTTAGAACTATTATAAACGTTAGGAGTGGGATCGTTAGGAGTGGGAACGTTAGGAGTGCCAAAACACTTATGTCCTCCCGAGAGATTTTCTTACAGTTTTGTCTCCAATGGTAGGTTTTTAGCATGTAGTAAGTGATGGCTAGGTATACCTTGTGATTGAAGTTCAGAGGGGATGTATGTGAATACTGGTGCCAGGATTGCATGGACAAGGATGTGGCCTTGATGTAGATTGCAAGTTCAATTTAACACCTTCCTATAGTAAAATGATGGCTGGGAGGGAGTACTGTAGTTCTGGGAGGACGTCATATGACTTCCTCCCAGAACTCACCTCTTCCAAAAACACAGCTGATGACTGATCACTGCACTGGCCTGCTGCCAGTGTCATCAGATTGCTGTGACCAATCACAGCAGATCACATGATGATTGTAAACAATGTATGGCTTTCTTTCAAGCTGTCCATTGTAAACAATTGGGTTCCCAGCTGTGATTGGTCACAGTGATCACATGGTACAGCCAAGCCAATCACAGCCTATCTGTACCATGTAATTAGCTTTGACCAATCACAGCTACTCACAACAAAAGACACTTAATGAACTAGTTTCATTAAGTAAAAATGGTTGCTTATACCAATGAAATTCATTGGTATATGAAATCATAATGTTTGAAAAAAATAAACTGATCGCTTCCCCAGATTAGTAAAAGTGTTACTATGGTAACAATGTATTGCTCTGGTCACAGTGTGTTAGAAAAAAACAATGTGAAAAATAATGTCATAAAATGTTTTTTTTTTTTTTTTTTTTTACATACTGTCACCAGTTAGTGTCCCTGATCACCGAAACACCAGTTATATGTTAACGCTGTCATGCACTGGTGACAGTATGTAAATACAAAATATATATGAATTATTTTTTTCTTATTTCTTCATTTTCCAAATAATTGTGACAAAAAATTGCAACTTCAAAAAGCTTGCCATTCCTCTTACTAAAAACCTTGGTCTGTCTACTTTTCAAAAAAAGCAATTTGGGGGTTTGTACTGTCCTGGCATTTTCGTGCCTCAAAAAATGAGAAAGGCCATCAGTACATCAAGCAGGAGGGTGAGGTGTCTGTAGTGGAGAAGACAAAGTCTAGTTCTCTTTGGATTTGACTTTTGTACATAGGTTCTTTTATAAGGGATTTGTTCCTTTTCTGTTGCCAATGCCATGGCATATGTTCCTTCAACACCAAAGAACAGTGAGATGGATCATGATCTGAAACTGTAATAGAGCCTATGCTAGCTATGGTCAGTAGCGGGAGAATGTCTTGTATAAAATTGTTATAATTTGTGGTGGACAGCAGAAAAAAGTATAATCCCTGTCTATTGGATTAGGTGTTCTCCAGGTGTCTACCAATTTGTAGTTATATAGTTTTTTTAACAAATTTTTACGCAATTTAGAGAAAAGATAAAGAAGTCCTTTATGTCCATTGTCAGGTCTAGGGCTATATTACAGTCTCCTTCTATCAGGAACAGAACTTATTTGTGTTGTTCCATTCTGTTTGGGGATCATTTTTGGGGAGGTATAAGTTGACCAGCGTTATTCTGGTCTCAAACAGTTGTCCTTTAACTGTGTGCAGTCATCCATCATCATCTGTGATTACCTCAATTTCCTTACAAGACAAATTGTTATAGAGCAAAATAGAGACTCTTCTAGATTTACTTCCAAGAAAGTAGAGTTATGTGCTATAAGGAATATGAATTTGATCAGATCCTGTAAAAATACAATTTAAGTTTTTGCTTACATAATTCGTGCAAAAATATGATTCTCTTTTCTGGAATATAGAGCCCTATTACATTGCAGGATGTAAATGATATTTGTGGCTTTGTCGTACGAGTCCTGTGATCAGGTCCAAGAAGGGATGGGGTTTTGGGCAAATCACAGGATAGGTCAAGAATAACGGGAGGTCAAGAATAATGGGAGTGGTCGGGGTTTGGAGTTGAGAGAAAAGAAGAAGAGAGTAGACAAGAGATCGGGTAATATCAGAGAGTACAGAAGAAGATACTGGAATAGATATAAATAAAAAGTCAACTGAGTAGATTGCTAATAGTCATACTCCCTTGGTGGAAGAAAAGGATGCAGCCTCAATGGTAGTGTAGCCTGTGAACATGGGTCTTCTAAAAATACCAGCCAACTAAGAAGTTGTATTTCCTCACAAGCCAAGAAATGGAGAAGGTTCAGAAATTGAGAAAGATGATGGAGTACATCTTTCTGTATATGTGGCGAGAAGGTGTAACCCCATTTATATGTTGCCCCCATTGTGGTTGATGATTTTAGCTACAGCTTTTTTTAAGTCTTTATTCCTCAGGCTGTATATAAGTGGATTTATCAGTGGGGTAACTACAGTGTACAGCAATGACAAGAATTTAGTGATATCCCATGACTGCCCTTTACGGGGTACCAAGTAAACGCAAACTAGAGTACCATAATAAATGAAAACCACAGTCAGGTGGGAGCTGCATGTTGAGAAAACTTTCTGTCTGCCGGTAATAGATGGGATTTTAAAAATGGTTATTATAATATAAACATATGATACAATGATGATAAAGAATGGGATAACAACAAAAACGAAATTCAGTAATGTCACTTCAAGTAGAACATTAGCAGTATCAGAGCAGGAGAGTTGTAGGATTGGCTCAAGATCACAGAAAAAGTGATCAACAATATCGGGACCACAAAAAATGTAATTGTGATATTGTTAAAGTGGGAATCAGTACTACTAAAAGACTTAACACCCAACATGTGATAATCATCAACCAGCAAAACTGGAAGTTCATTGCTAAAGTATAATGCAATGGTTTACAGATGGCCATATATCTGTCGTAACACATCACTGTTAGAATAAGACACTGAGAAGTTTCTGAAACACAAAAGAAATAAAACTGGGTGATGCAATCAGAAAATGATATTATGGTCCCCTTCATTAAAACAGCATGGAGCATGTTAGGAAGAATGTCAGTTACCAGTAAGATATCCGATACAGACAGCTGGGTGAGGAAGATGTACATGGGAGTATGGAGGGATTTGCTGTAGGACACCAGTGTGATGATCAGGAAGTTTCCACATATTGTCACACAATAAATTAAAAGGAAAAGAAAAAAGATCAGAAATGTTATACTGTGTGGAGTCCGAAGTCCTAATAGGTGGATCATGGTAACACTGGACATATTTTTCACCTCCATAACCTTAAGAGAGAACAATAACAATGGAAACAGCTCTGTTCAGAGGTTAAAATTAAATTAGTATTATATCATGCAATTATTATCTTAACTATTTTGTGCTAGCATGTTTATAAAAGATGAGGCAAACATATATAAAATGTTAAATGTGCCATAAGGAATACACTATATGGTCAAAGGTTTCATATACCTGTATGCAGAGCCCCAAATGACTAGGATGGCCTCTTGCACAATTCCCATCCAAGCACCCCTGGATGTTAAAACAGGGTCTGCAAGTGTGAAGGAAAGGCATAAGTGCCAAGCTGTAGACACCTTGAGCAGGACCTCACTAAAAAAAACTAAAAAAAACAGGTGACGATAGCTCAGTTACACAGCTTGAACATGGAATCTTTATTGTAACAACCTCACCCAAATATATACACCAGGAGGAAATCATATTACCTTAGCAATGCAACTTGTAACCAGAACATAGCTAATCCCTTTAACTAGTCCCTTAAAGCAGCCAAGGTGACTCAGTTTTAAGTAACCACCTTCTCATTTCAACAGCAGTCCATCATTTTTTCAGTCACCCTGTGCCTCTAATGGACACAGGGTTACTTAGACATAGGAGGTGCATAAGGAGCTGAAACAAAGGTTTACCAACCTATCCAAGGGATTCTTGGTTCCATGGGACCCTGGCCCAATGTGACTCCTGTCACATCTCTCCACTTTCGGCAGCAGACTAACACAGGAGGAGACCCCAGACGGGTTTACTCCAAAGTTAGTCCATAGTTTCAGTCCCCCAATGCCTATACCCACACAGTACCCCAAACAAATTGTTCCAAACAGAGCATTACTCACCCAGCCAACCTCTGCCAACCTCTGCCTCTCTCGTAGAATATACCTGCTGCTGAGGAGATGTGCGGAATGGACCTTCCCTCTGGAGTCCTTTCAGCTGCTGGAGCGAAGACAGGGTGACTGGTTTCATGCTGTTGGGTATCTGGGCTGACTGCCCAGCATCCCTGGGGTATACAAGTGGAGACTGAAGTCCCATCCACCTTTACAGGAAATACTTCCTCTGTTATTTGAGGGCAGAGGCCAGCAGCACTCTGCCCTGTGTCCAGTGCTTTTGCTGGGGACCCCACATCATCTTCTCTGGCTAACTGTTTGGGAGAGAGGCCGACTGCCCCAGCTCCCAGGAACTCTGCAGTTGTTGCTAGTGCTGGGCAGAGGTTGGTAACACTTCTGCTGGCTTTCTGTTAGTGGATACCGCAGGCCTATCCACCAACACCAGGTCAAGATGCAGTTGTGAGATGTCGATTGCATTCTCTCCTTGGATCCTGATCTGCAGCTCGGGAGTGACCACCACCTCCTCACCCTGAGCCTCCAGAACTGCCACAAGTTTGGGGCAGAGGACTTGGACCCTCTGTCCGGCTGCAAGCACTTTAGCTGGGTTGGTGTCATAATTCTGGGGCACCGTCTGCTGCTGGAACTCCCTTTGTCTGGTACTGTCTCCCAGGTGCACAAATCCTTGTTTGGGAGGGGAAATGGCAGCTTCTGTTATCTGCATCTCTGCAATCCACTGGGGAAGATGATACACCACCTCCTCACCTCGGGCCTCCGAAACTGCCAGGGGTGTGGAGCAGACGTCTGCAGTACTCTGTCCTGCTGCCAGCACTTCTGCTGGGGGTTCGCTAGGTGGTTCCTCCTCTACAGAAACAGAATTAAATCCCCAGTCTCTGGAATTGTTAAAAGTCCAGGGCATGGGCTGGTGGCCCTTGGCCCCAGTGCCAACACTTTGGCAGGTGGCTCATCATCGATTACATCCTCTGATGAAAAGTCAATTAAATTCATTGCTGACACTTCTGCTGAGATTTCAGAGCTGTTTGCTGGTACTTCCTGTCTCAGGCAAAGGGAGCCAAGCCCTGGCTCTGAGCAGAGTCTAGCAGCCATCTGTAGGCAATCTCCAGCTCCCATTCCTGAAAGGGCAGAAACTCTATAACTTCCAGTGCCCAGTGCACTTCTGAGACGTTCAATATATATTCTCTGAAATCCATGATTTCGTCCAACCGCCACTCCAAATCGCTCCCAAAGTTATGGTCTCCTGTCAGCTTAACGTACAACAGTCCCACTATCACCCACTATCCAAGGGCATGCTTGGGATACATGGCTCTGTAGCTCTCACCCAGCCGCATCTCTGCCCAGACCAGCCTGCTTAACTCCGCTGTCTGCTCCTTGTGCATTTTTCTCCCAAAAACAGCACGCGCTGTGACCAGTACCTTTCCTGGATGAAGGGGATAATTTTTCCCTGGTGGCGCTGCTCACGGGCTACCATTTCCTTCCAGATTTTACAGCGGATAGAATCATACCATCCCAGCAGGACCTGCTCTGATACTGGTCCTCTGTGCTGTATCTGCATCTCTTGCAACCTCCTTCCGAATTCCTCTTCCATGGCAGCTGGTATCTGTACCTCTTGAAGAATAGAAATAATATCTAATATTCTTGTATCTCAAGGGCGTTTCTGGATGAATAGCATTGATAGTCAGACTGACTTAAAAAAAGTGTGAGTTTATTGAGTTGGCATCATAAATACAATGTAAAAAGTGTAATATCTCAGTTCAGGGTAGGTAAAAATATATAAAATAGAATAAATAGTTAAAAAGCTGTAATAAGCTGCCTTCTGTCTCCATGCTGTCTTGTGTAACCAAAAAGAAGCAGGAAATTATGTTCTAATGCCACATATACACGATTGGATTTTCCCACGGGAAATGTTGAATGTGAACTTGCTGGCCGTAAGTCCGACCGTGTGTACGCTCCATCGAACATTTGTTGTCAGACCTTCCGCCAACAAATGTTGGCTAGCATGTTCTCAAATTTTCCGCCAACAAATGCGTGTTGTCGGACTTTTCGATCGTGTGTACACAAGTCCGTCAGACAAAATTCCAAAGTACAAACACGCATGCTCAGAAGCAGAAGCGGTCAGTCTTGTAAACTAGCATTCGTAATAGAGAATTAACATTCGTGACGTGGCAAATTATGAAATCTCCAAATGCAGCGCACAATTCTCTTCTTCTTTAATGGGATAATAATGAAGCTGGTGATACTGATGGAGTTTTTGCAAACAAATTTCAAAGGCTTTTTTTTTCTAGCGATATAAATAATAATATTATTATGTTTTTTTTTTTATTTGTGCAGGTTACCACGACACCATTATCCTGTAGTTTTTAAGAACAAAGATACAACTATGTTGGTGTCCCTTGTCAATTTTACATTGTATTTTTTAAAATGTAACTGCCTACTCCCAAACTGTCATTTGAAGTGAAACACATATTATTCTACACATTTTTTTTTATTGTGTATTAAAAAAAAAAAAAAATAGACATGCTATCTGTCAATAGAAAATAACCAAAAAGTGCATTCTATGCATCCAAAAATATAGAAAATGTACCAAATTAAATCATTATTCAACCAAAAAAAATATGTCAAAGCAATAACTCCAAGGCCAATAATAAATAACACGTTATCTCCTCCGATTCCACAACATGTCTGGTTAACGAACTGCGGTTCAGAAATGAACTGAAAAGCACGAAATGAAAAGCGATAAATGAAAAACGCGAAAAGAAAAAAAGCGAAATCAACACTCACCCAACTTCTACTAACATGAAATTACCAGAAGGAGCCCTAAGGTTGGCGCTAAAGAGCTGAAAAAACATGTAGTACGTCTAGTATGTCACTATGTTCGTAATTGTTGGCCAACATTTGTGTGACCGCGTGTTTGCAAGACAAGTTTGAGCCAGCACCCTTTGGATAAAATTCCATGGTTTTGTTGTCGGAAAGTCTGATTGTGTGTACGAGACTTTAGACTTCTGAGAGAAATCAGCCGTTCCAACTTATCAGTGGGTCTTCATGTGAATACATCAGTGTCATCTCTCCTAGTGGGTAAGTGTGTGTGTGTCTGTCTGACCTTCAATATTGAAACGTTGGCTTTATATGTTACATGTGAACATCATAACCCCACAAAAACTTCGAACCTTGTATGGCACACATTCATTTGTGCTAACTTCAGCAATATGATATACAAATGGAGATACTAACTCAGAGAGTCATATACAGATTTTTATTGACAAGCCCACATGTAACACTGTATACTTGTAGTAGTAATGTGCTGATTATGTAATGTCATATAACCAAACATCTACTAATATGAACACATATTACCAACTTTAACTACAATAAGTATCTATATACTAATACTTATTAATATGACTGAGATAACACTAAACTAACTTAACAGGATATAAACAAATATGTATTATTCCTCTAACTACATAAATACTGGTCTATTCTGGTCTATACCAGATACCTTATATGTCATTCTCAAACTAACTACATATACCAGATATTTCTAGCAATACTCAGCTTTAGATGAGGATCTATTTTACTGAACATTTGATCAAGGTCATTCACACATACTATATTTATTAGGACTAATCATAAAACCAAATATGTTTTTGCAAGCTTGCCATGAATATACTATAACACCTATAAGTGCCGAATTATGAATTTGGAATAATATTCTAACACCTCTCCTCTCCAGCTATCCGGACCTTGGATCCAGGTGGAGGCTTGGATGTCCCAGACTGCAGGAAGTGTCCCACTGCTTGCCACCAATGTCACAGAATCCCCATTGCACTCCGCTTGAGTGCTTCCGTCAGTACACCGCTTCCTCCTATCTGGACCTTCAGATTTCAGATATTGCAGCCCGTATATTGTAGCTAAAGAAACAGGCAAGACTAGCTCAGTTACACAGCTTGAACATGGAATCTTTATTGGAACAACCTCACCCAAATATATACATCAGGAGGACATCCCCCCCCCGATCATATTACCTTAGCAATACAAACTGTCAGAATTAACATAGCTAATTAACTAGTCCCTTAAAGCAGCCGAGGTGACTCCATGCCCACCTGCCCATTGTTGTGATTAATCAGGATTTCACTACAGGTCAGGCTTGTTGTCACCGAGCTTCACACAGTTTATACATTATCATATGTATAAACACAGCAAACCATCAAACAATAGCAGACGACCTATTTACAATTAGCCATACAAACAGTGATCTCCCCTCTCCTCAGCCTAGTAGGCAACAGACTATAGTAGGAGTAGACTGTCCATCTCCTACACAGTTCTAGAGGCCTGTGATCAGCTCTTTCAATTAGCATGTTGAGTTCAGAACCAAATAAACTAAAATAGTCTATATATATATATATATATATATATATATATATATATATATATATATATATATATATATATCCTGGGAGAAATTGTGAATAAATATTACTGTTCAATTTTAAGTAACCACCTTCTCATTGTCCATTAAACAGTTGTCCATCCTTTTTCTCAGTCACCCTGTGCCCCTAATGGACACAGGGTCGGAAAATCTGACCACAAAATCCATCGGATTTTTTCTGACGGATTTTGTCCGACACTGGTGTTGCATACACACGGTCGGACAAAGTTGTCGGAAAATCTGATCCTTCTGAACGTGGTGACGTTTGTTGCCTACGACGTGACTACGTAGAGGCTAGTAGCCAATAGCTTCGGTCTTGTAATGTGATCTGAGCATGCGTGGCACTTTGTCTGTCGGAATTCGCTACACACGATCGGAAAAAGTCCGATAGGACTTTGTTGTCGGAAAAATTGAGAGCAGGAGATAAAACTTTGCCTGTCGGAAAATCCGATGTAAAATGTCCGATGGAGCCTACACGCGGTCGGAATTTCCGACAACATTGTCCGATAGGACATTTTCCGTCGGAAAATCCGACCGTGTGTACGGGCATTAGACATAGGAGGTGCATGGGGAGCTGAAGCAAAGGTTTCCCAACCTCTCCAAGGGATTCTGTGTTCCATGCCCCCCCCCACCCAAAGTGACTCCCATCACAGCTATCTTTGTTATCCCTGACCATATGTTGGTATCTTTCTAAAGTACTTGAGCAGAAATATCACTGTATTTGCTCTGCTATTGAATCAACCTTTGTAACCCTCTGGGTTGCCTTTTTGTTTTCTTTTACTCAATAAAACAGATTTCAAGTAAAAAAAAAAAAAAAAAAAAACATAAGAAGACCAGCTAAATGCTTACCTCTGATCAGGAGTTATTAATTCCCTGGTACAGCAGGCCAAAAGCCCTGACCCAAGGACAAGAAATGTGAAAGGCACTTATGCCGCGTACACACGATTGCACATTCCGACAACAAAATCCATGTTTTTTTTTCCGACCGATGTTGGCTCAAACTTGTCTTGCATACACACGGTCACACAAATGTTGTCAGAAATTCCTAACGTCAAGAACGTGGTGACGTACGATGAGCCGAGAAAATTGAAGTTCAATAGCCAATTCGGCTCTTCTGCTTGATTCCGAGCATGCATGGAATTTTGTATGTCGGAATTGTGTACACACGATCGGAACGGATTTTGTTGTCGGAAAATTTGAGATGCAGCTCTCAAATTTTGTTTGTCAGATATTCTGACGGAAAATGTCTGATGGAGCCTACACACGGTCGGAATTTCCCATCGAACATTTGTAGTCAGAAATTCTAACCGTGCGGCATTACAGTTTTTTTAAACTTTTTATAAAATAAAAAAAAAATGAAAAAGATAAAATAAAAAAATAAGCTTTTCATACAAGATCAGGCACTGTTTGACCTCAAGGCAGATGGTCACATTAGGTCTGCTTTATCCATCATTTTATCATTGTAATAAATATTTATATCAAATGTATTTGCATGTGCTTACAGTATTGGGATAATCAGTTAATAGTTATAAAATGTAACAAATAAAAATCAGAAAGATTCAGTGCAGCAATGAGTGTTTGCCCTTCGCTGTTGCATTGACTTATTATACAGAACAGTGCTGTTTTAAATAGAAGTCGATGGATTTACATGTAATCCCTGGGAACTGGAAGTGTTTAATGATAATTTCACAGGGCTTATTATTGTTGATGTCACAATATTATATTTAGATATATTTTTTTTTTAATCTTTCACAAAGCCATTTGTTAACTATTGATTGGAAGCACATAAAATAACTTGAGAATAATAGGAAGAATATGCAGTAAATTAAAATGAATGTGGCCGGCTATGGACATTTCACATGATTCTAAAGGCAAAAGTTTTTTTTTTACTTTAATGCATTCTGTGCATTAAGGTAAAACACCATCTACAAGCAGCTCCCCGCCTAGCTCCCCCTAAACTTACCCAAGCCTGATCTCAAACCAGCAATGTGCATGAGGGCAGAAGCTCAGTCGGCTCTCTCTCCCCATTGGCTCCTGCTGCTGTCAATCACAGCCAATGAGGAGGCAATGGCAAGCGGAGCCATGCTCTGTGTGTCTTAGTGTCGATTCACTGCAAAATCGGTGCAAATTGAAAGTGGTACGCGGTGCGATTTCTGCTTGCCATGTGCGATTTCAGTGAAAATCTAGTGCAAATTTATGAGGGGAGTGGTCCCATGTGAAATTTTATTTCTATAAAATCTAGGCAAGAAATAAATAAATGCATTTGCAGTGATGTGAACACTGGACTGCAATTTCAAACCGGTCCTATAAAAGTCAATGGAGCTGAAATTCGCACCACACCAAACTCGCACAGGGCCATTTTTTTGAACCGGGCAAATTCGCACAACATATATGTGAACAGCCTTCTTTGGAAATAATGCTTTTTTTTTTTTTTTCAAAAAAGTTTTTTATTGTTTTCAAAAAGCATACATTGTACAATTTGGCATTGTACGTCGATTAGCGACGTAGGAATTACATGAAATCGAGTATAACCATAAAGAGTATGTACTTAAACTCTGTGTAAATAGTCTATATTTTAGGTGATAAACAAGAAAAACGTGGTAAACATAGAACGAAACCTGACCTCTCAAGTGGCACCCCAAACGGGAACATTAGTGCCACAGGAGAGGAGAGGAATCACTAGTATGTCATATATAATGCAGACATCGTTAGCTATGGGTTAGTAGCATAGGTATCAGTGTATATTCTCCAGGGGGTTGAAGTATTGCTCAGTCAAGAAGTGGAGCGTCAGGATGAATGCGGGTGTCTTTAATTACTAGTCGCAGTTGTAGGCGCAGTTGAAGTCCATTTAATCCAGGGTTGCCAGTGAGCATTGGTCTTGGTATAACAACCATCACTGGTTGCTGTCATAAGTTTGTAGCTGTAGTGTTAAGCCCCATACACACGCGCGGATTATCCGAGGACCAGGTCCGTCGGATCATGTCCGTCGTACTTTGTCCGATGTTGGTTTTGCGTACACACGGTCGGACAAAGTTGTCGGAAAATCCGATCATTCTGAACGTGGTGACGTTTGTTGCCTACGACGGGACTACGTAGAGGCTAGTAGCCAATAGCTTTGGTCTTGTAATGTGATCTGAGCATGCGTAGCACTTTGTCCGTCGGAATTCGCTACACACGATCGGATTTGGTGTGATCGGACTTTGTTGTCAAAAAATCTATCCAGCAGGAGATAGGACTTTGTCCGTTAGACAATCCGATGGAAACTGTCCGATGGTGCCTACACACGGTCGGAATTTCCGACAACATTGTCTGATAGGACAGAATCCATCGGAAAATCCGACCGTGTGTATGGGGCTTAAGGCCACTATATTTAAGACTTGTGAGAGCGTCAAGGATGAGGAAGATTTCCAATGTCTAGTGAGGTTGAGCCTGGCTGCTAGGAGTATGTGTGTAGTGACATATCTGATGGGGTATGGGAGGTCATCGATGGTCAGGTTCAAGATTGCCAGGGCAGGTGACTGGGGGATTGGAATGTTGGCGATTTTGTTGAGAAGTTGGAATACTTCTGCCCAGTACTTTCTTACATCTGGGCAGAGCCAGAATATGTGAAGCATATTGCCTTCTGTAGAGTGGCATCTCCAGCAAGTGGAGGGGTTACGAGGGTCAAAGGCTGATATCCTGGAAGGTGTAAGGTACCACCTTAATGATATTTTTTGTGTGAGTTCCCAAAGGGCGGCACATTTCGTGGATTTGTAAATCGTCTGGAATGCGAGTTGCCATTGTGTGTCTGAGAATGTGCGTGCTAGATCAGTTTCCCATCTGAGATGCGGGGACAGTTTGGCGAAGCAGTTTTTTTGGTGGAAGAGAGCGTAAAAATGGGAGATTCCCCTGGTGGCAGAGGCCGGGTAGGAGAGGAAGTCCCAGGACTTGGGCTGTACCGTATAGAGGGGAAGAGGGAGGTTGCGCAGGGAGTGATGTATGCGGAGGTAGGTAAAGTGTTCCGAGAGAGGGAGGTCATAGTCGATTTTTAGTTGGGGAAAGGATTTAAGGATGTTCCCATTGACAAGGTCTTGTATGTGACGGATCCCCTTGAGGGTCCAGAGTGCGATTGGGAGATCTGGGGTTAGGAACAACAAAGAGTCGAGAGGTATGCAGAATCGAGGAGAGGAAGAGTCTGGTGAATTGTGTGTGACCAGTTTTTTCCAGGCTAGGGCCGAGGCCTTCATAGTCGGAGAGAGGTACGATGGAATAGTGGCCCCTAAGGGAATAGAGAGTAACCAAGATTTCAGATTGGATCCAGGGAGCGAGGAATTTTCTATTTGTGCCCATAGAGGATTTAAGTTGGATTGCAACCAGCTGGGTAGTTGGGCTAGGATGGCGGCTAGATAGTAGTCTTCAAAATTAATGGACCCTACACCTCCCGTCAGTTTATGTTTAATTAATTTTAGGTGGGCACACCTGGGTTTCTTTCCTTTCCAGAGAAATTGGTTGTATAGTGTTTGAAGAGACCTGAAGAAGGATTTGGGGAGTGGGATGGGGAGCGTTCTGAAATAGTAAAGAATCTGGGGAAGGCAAATCATTTTGTAGGCTGCGAGTCTACCTGACCAAGATAGTTCATGTTTCGCTATATTTTGTGATGTCTCTCGGATATTGCGTAATAGAGGTATAAAATTACTGGGGTATATGTGGTATATGTGTCTAAGGGATCTCGGCAATTGGAATCCTAAATAGGTGATATCTGCGTCCGCCCATGTGAAAGAGTATTGTAGCTGTAAAAGATTCCTAGTGGTAGCGTCGATGTTGATGTCAAGTATAAACAATTTGTTCGTATTCAGTTTGTAGTATGACACTGAGCTAAACCAGGTTAGTAGATTTTGAACCTCAGCCAGGGAGGAAGTCGAGTTGGTGAGGATGACGTCATCAGCGAATAGGCTGATTTTGTGTGTCGTTGGTCCAATTCGCATTCCTGAAATTGCAGGATGGGTGCGGACATGTTCTACCAGGGGTTCCATGAGTAAATTAAAAATAAGGGGGGACAGTGGACAGCACTGGCGAGTGCCATTCGTGATGGGGAAAGGGCGGGAAAGCATACCGTCAGAGAATACCCGGGCTGTGGGGTTGGAGTAAAGTGCCATAATGGCGTTTAGGATGGTGCCCTTAAAACCAAATTTCTGTAGAACATTCTGGAGGTATGACCAGTGGACTCTATCGAACGCCTTTTCTGCGTCCAGAGATAGGAGCAGAGAAGGCGTTCCGGTGGATTCAGCATGGTGAATGAGGTTCAGCATCCTTCTAGTGGCATCTGATGCCTGTCTACCTTTTGTGAATCCCGTTTGATCTTGGGGGATAAGAGTGGGCATAATCGTGAGTAGTCTCGTTGCTATAGTTTTAGCGTAAATTTTGATGTCGATATTCAACGAGATTGGGCGAAAATTTTGGGGGACATTCGGCTCCTTTCCTGGCTTTGGTATCGTAATTACAAGAGCATTCAGGTATTCTTTATTAAAAGTGGAAGAGGAGGCAGCGTCATTGAAGATTTCAGTAAGGTGTTGAGTCAGAAGCGGGGAGTATGTCTTATAATATTCCCCTGATAATCCGTCTGGGCCTGGTGCCTTGCCAGTTGGTAGGAAGTCAATAGTCAGTTTAATTTCCCGTTCTGTAAATGGGGCATTGAGAGTCTGTAGTTGTTCTGTGGTCAAGGTAGGTAGATTCAATTTTTGGAGGAACATTTCAATGTCGTGAGGGTTGTGGAGTGAGGGGGTCTCTGTTTAAGTTGTATAGGTCACCATAGTAGTCACTGAAAGCGTCGGCTATATCCTGTGGGTTGGTAAGGGGGATGTTCGTGTGGGGGTGAAGAAGTTGTGAGATCTTTGACTTGACGCGTCTAGCTTTGAGGCGTTGAGCCAATTTTTTCCCCGCTTTGTTGGAGGTGGAATATGAGGTCGCCTTGAATTTTTTGTGGAGGAATTCATAAGAGTAGAGCAGTAGGGATATAAGTTCTTGTCGTAGGGATAATAGTCGGTTCGTTAAGGAGTCTCGGGGGTCAGTCTTGTGTTTTGTCTCGAGCTCTGATATTTGAGCTACTAATTTGTCTAGACGCTGCGTCCTTTTCTTTTTATGGTATGAACTCATTTTAATTAACATTCCTCTCATGAAGGCTTTATGCGCGCTCCACACCACTCCAGGGTCGGACACTGTTCCCTTGTTCAACACGAAAAAATCAGTAATATGTTTTGATATGTCTGGCACATAGTTATTATGTTGGATAATGTAGTTGTTTACTCGCCAGAGACTTCAATGGTAATGGTAATGGGAGCGTGATCCGACCATGTTGTGGTGTGGATTGCAGAGTCAGAAATTTTTTGCAAAATCCATTTATCCGATAGAAATAAGTCTATTCGAGAGTACGAACGATGTCTGGGGGAAAAAAAGGTAAAGTCTTGTTCGGAGCCGTAATGGCACCGCCATACATCGTAGAGATCTTGGACAGTTAGAAATTTTTTCAATGGTGAGGGTTGTCTTTTCGCAGCTGAGGTAGAGTCCAAATGGAGGTCAGGGGTCAGGTTGAAGTCTCCGCACACTATCAAATGTCCCTTCTGAACAGGTTTGGCAGTGCGTAGGACCTTGTGCAGGAACTTCATCTGATGGGAGTTCGGGGCATATAGGTTAACGAGAGTGTAGGGCACTCTGTTGATGGTGCATATAAGGATTATATAGCGACCTTCAGGATCTGGGATAGACTTTAGCAATTGAAAGTCGACCGTATTTTTGATCGCTACCATAACTCCTTTAGATTTGGTGGAGTGGGAAGCATGAAAGGTGTGAGGGTATAGTTGGTGTTTGCAGAGATGAGTGTCTCCTGGCAGCAGGTGGGATTCCTGAATGAAAATGACATCACTGTGGAGAGCTGTGGCAGTTCTCCATAGTGAGTGGCGTTTGGCAGGATGATTCAGTCCGTTGACATTAAGCGATAGTATGTTAAGCGGCATCGTGTTCGAGGTGGTGTAGGGAGGGTATCAAGTAACACTTACAGTTAGTTGCTTGAAGACGGTTCTGGGTTTTTCTGGCGTCGAGTTGTAGATACTCGGGAGTCCAAGGGTCTGAGGAAGGGGTGCTATGTACAACTGCGGATAGAGCAATACAATGCGACCTAGATGTGGTTAATGGAAGTAGATTAAGTAGATTAAGGTATTTGAGGTGGAGAAAACTGATTCAGTGTAAGAATTCACGTGGTATACTACTGGTATGAGGTTGAAGTGTCGCTCCGAAAGCGCACTTATATAGGTCAAGGCTAAAACATGCCCAAGAGAGATCAAATCAAATAAATAGAAGAAAAAGAAAAAAAAAAGAAAAATCACAGAGGGGGTGCAGAGCACCACAGTAGCCTCCGTTGGGGGGTGCAGAGAGTCAGTAAGGCTGGAGAGTGCAAACAGGGGTAACAGTTTGTCAGCTTGCAGGGGAACTTGCAAGACGGTACGTTGTTGGCCACTTCAGTTGTGCGGAGTTGGTCCAGTTAGGCATTGGGGTGAGCCGGATACTTGTGGGACAAATGAGGTCCTCTGACGTGAGAGGGAGGTGCAGGAGGGTCAGGAAGGATGCCCCAGGTGTGGAGGAGATGGAGGCCTTTTTCTAGATCACTAACATTGTGAGTTTGCCCATTGCGGGTGATGAGGAATGTGGCTGGATATCTCCATTTATACTGTAGCTTGTGGTTCTGTAGGCCTTTCGTGACAGGGTTCAGTAGACGTCTCATTTGGAGGGTATATTTGGAAAGATCTGGGAAGAGTTGTATCCCAGTATAGGGCGCTGGCAGTGGTGTTCTGGCTTTGACCCCCATCAGAAGCTTTTCTTTGATATGGTAGAAGTGGACCCTCATGAGGACATCTCTGGGGACTGAGGCTGCCAGGTGAGGTGGCTTAGCAATCCTGTGGATCCTGTCTATGATGACATCCCTTGGGGATGCTTCAGGTACAATTACATGCATTAGGTCTTTCGCATAACGGGACAAGTCCGCAGGGGGTATATTCTCGGGGACCCCCCTCAGTTTAATGTTGTTCCTGCGGGACCTATCTTCTAAATCGGCCAGCTTGGCGCGCATCCATAACTGTTCTTCTTTAATCTCATCATAAGTGTCAATGATGTCATTTACCGTATGGGTGCAATCAGATAGGCCTTTCTCAGTGTTGGTTACTCTGGTATCTAATGTGCGGATATCAGAGGTGATTGTTCAAAACATAGTGGAAAGGTCAGTCATGAGGGAGGTTTGGAGGGAGAGCAACATGTCCTTCAGTGTCGTATCCATGACAGGCTGGCCAGAGGTGGGGAATGATGCCATGGAGGATTGCAGTGTCTGGTCAGAAAGGAAGGGCTTCAGAGCCTGGGCCTCAGTATGTGAGAGCAGTGGTCGTTGCGGCGGCGCGTCAAGCCGCATTTTAGCTTTGGCAGGGCTGCCAAGCAGGGGGTCAACATCTTGGGTGTCTGGGGGGTCTGTGGAGGTACCTGATTTAGGATGTTCTTCTGGGGTGGCATCCGGGAGGTCCGTGTATGCTTCGCTCTGTGCGATCGAGCCGGCGCCATTCGGAATCGCTATGAGTCGCACCACGGGCTTGTAGGCAAATTCAGTCAGTTTTTGAGGTACTCGGTCTGTGTATCTCTTTCTGGACTGGAGCATTTTGATATCTAGGTCGTCCTGAACAAGGATGGCTGTGAGTGGAGTAGTGCGTGGGGCCTGCGTCGTTAGGTTTTGTCCCCTGGCTGACGAGCAAGCGGTTCAAGTGTCCATCATCTTCTCCGGCCGGCTTACCGGTCGCAGAGGGTGAAGAGAAAGAGATCCAAGATGGCCACTATACACCGGGCTGGTGTGCTTCCTATAGGTTGATATGGGGGAGTTGCAGTGAGTGGTAAAGGCAGCTGGGGTAGGTGGGTGAGCTTAGACTGTTATATGGAGGAGAGATAATGTCAAAGTCAGTCTGGGGAGCCTGTGTTAGTATTGGTACTCTTTTAGGTGGACCAAGATGGCCGCCATGCACCTGGCCTGAGGTAATGTTCTCTCCCCAGGCCTCCAAGAAGAATGTTCTGTGGGTGGCTCGGGCGGTGGGTAGTAGCAGGATAAGCCCTGGAGGTCGTGGGGTGTCCAGGCCGGCTTGGGGGACCCGGGATAGGAGCGCAGTCTGCCGGCGGGTGTAGCAAGATGGCCGCCGTTACTTATGTTAGGCCTGAGCCGCGGCCTGTCCTCCGGGTGGCCGCGGAGATGCCTTCCCACAGATCGGGTCCCTCCCGGGAGTATTCTGCCCTGGTGTGGGTGTATGGATGGCCCTCGTTCCGCCGATTGCGGAACTCGAGCCCGAGGCTGATGGAGGCCGTGTAGGCCGCAAGATGGCGGCGGATCGGCAGTGAGGAGCTGGTCTCGGTCCGGTAAGCAGCCTAATCTGCCAGTGAAAGTTCCCAATTCCCCCTAGGTTTGGTGTGGCAGGGGCCCAGCAATAGATGGGGAGAGTTTGGATGCTCACCCTAAGGATTTTCCTGTCAGATGGCAACAGATTATGGAAGGGTTAGCAGAGCTCTCCAGAAACACGTCCGTCCTCTTCCACTTCCGGACACGCCCCCCGGAAATAATGCTTTTTTACATGACATGCAAATCTATTTTTTTCGGCTTGCATCTGATCCGCATAGAATTTGCATAAGTGTGAACCGGCGGCACTTATGGATACACAGAACTGGCTCGGCAGTGAGCACCCACTAATGCTTCCATAGAAAGCAGCTTGCTATGGGGGCACTTGGCAGGTGGGAGGGGCCAGGAGTTCCAGCGAGGGACCCAAGAAGAGGATGATCGGGGCTGTTCTGTGCAAAACCATTACACAGAGCAGGTACGTGTGACTTGTTAATTATTTTAAAAAAATTAAAAAGCGAGCCTTTAGAATCACTTTACGGATTTGCATATTCCTAGAATGAGATGCGAATTACATACTTAGTAGAATACGGAATTACTTTGGCTTGAATTAATACTGAAGATGCACATCAATGATAAAACAGTGCGAGTGTACAGATGAGTATTTACAGTGCCTTTAAAAATAATTCATACCCCTTGAAATTTTCCACATTTTGTCATTTTACATTCAAAAACGTAAATGTATTTTATTGGGATTTTATGTGATAGACCAACACAAAGAGGCACATAATTGTGAAGTGGAAGGGAAATGATAAATGTTTTTCAAAATCTTTTAGAAATAAACATCTAAAAAATATGGCGTGCATTTTTATTCAGCCCCCTTTACTCTGATACCCCTAACTAAAATCTAGTGGAACCAATTGCCTCCAGAAGTCACCTAATTAGTAAATAGAGCCCACCTGTGTGTAATTTAAACTCAGTATAAATACAGCTGTTCTGTGAATCCCTCAGAGGTTTGTTAGAGAACCTTAGTGAACAAACAACATCATGAAGGCCAAGGAACACACCAGACAGGTCAGGGATAAAGTTGTTGAGAAGTTTAAAGCAGGGTTAGGTTATAAAAAAATATCCTAATCTTTGAACACAGGGCACTGTTCAATCCATCATCGAAAAATGGAAAGAGTATGGCACAACTGCAAACCTTCCAAGACATGGCCGTCCACCTAAACTGACAGGCCGGGCAAGGAGAGCATTAATCAGAGAAGCAGCAAAGAGGCCCATGGTAACTCAGGAGGAGCTGCAGAGATCCACAGCTCAGGTGGGAGAATCTGTCCACAGGACAACTATTAGTTGTGCACTCCACAAATCTGGCCTTTATGGAAGAGTGGTAAGAAGAAAGCCATTGTTGAAAGAAAGCCATAAAGAAGTTTGCAGTTTGTGAGAAGCCATGTGGAGGACACAGCAAACATGTGGAAGAAGGTGCTCTGATCAGATGAGACCAAAATTGAATATTTTGGCTTAAAAGCAAGATGCTATGTGTGGCGGAAAACTAACACTGCACATCACCCTGAACACATCATCCCTACCGTGAAACATGGTGGTGGCAGCATCATGTTGTCGGGATGCTTTTGGCGGTGATTCACCTTCCAACAGGACAACAACCCTAAACATACAGCCAGAGTTACAATGGAATGGTTTAGATCAAAGCATATTCATGTGTTAAAATGGCCCAGTCAAAGTCCAGACCTAAATCCAATTGAGGATCTGTGGCAAGACTTGAAAACTGTTAAGCAGTTAAGTTTTTACAGTAATCAGTGAATTTTTATAGCATTGATCACTGTATTAATGCCAATGGTCCCAAAAATGTGTCAAAAGTGTCCAATGTGTCCGCCATAATGTCGCAGTCATGATAAAAATTGCTGATCGCCGCCATTACTAGTAAAGAAATAATAATAATAAAAATACCATAAATCTATCCCCTATTTTGTAGACGCTATAACTTTTGTGTAAACCAATCAATATATGCTTATTGTGATTTTTAGTACCAAAAATACAAAAATATGTAGAAAAATACATATCGGCCTGAACTGAGAAAAAAATTAGCTTTTTTAAAAAAAAATCAAAAAATTGGGGATATTTATTATAGCAAACAGTATAAGATATTTTGTTTTTTTTTAAATTGTTGCTTTTCTTTGTTTATAGCGCAAAAAATAAAAACCGCAGAGGTGATCAAATACCACCAAAAGAAAGCTCTATTTGTAAGAAATAAAAGGACGTCAATTTTGTTTGGGTACAACATTGCATGACCGCGCAATTGTCAGTTAAAGCAACGCAGTGCCGTATCGTATAGTCTCTCTCTGGTGGTCATATCTTTTCCTTCAGGCCAGACATGCTGTTTTCATGGGAGCACCTATGCATTCTCCTAAACAGGGAACCATGGTTCAGCACTACAATCCGGACTCTATACCTCATTGGACTTCCGTTTGGGCCACCTTACCCTTAGGATCCTAAACATACAGGGGACCTCCTGGGGGCCACATTTGGGGCTCGGATCCAATTGGGCTGTTTGATGTGGGTTTTATCTTACCCCCTATAACACTAGGGAGGCAACATATCTGTTTTTGGCAGTATCCACAGCAATCTGCACCCTCTACTGATATACGTGCCAACATTCATGGTTGACACTGAAGTTCCAGTGTTCAGTTCAGGGATGGGACCACCACAATGCTATTGCTGACACAGTGGGAGTCCCTCTTTTCTTATGGTTATTAAATATTCAGGAGTCTCAAAAACATCATCAGCCAGAAAACTGTGCAATCTGTCTGCAAGTTGCATACAAGTTTTTTGCTGATCCTTTCCTTCTAAATCCTGATTGCTACTCCATTAGGAAGATTTACTAAAGGCAAACAAACTGTTCACTTTGCAGTGAATTTTCAATTTGCAAGGGAATTTTTTCTTAGCTTAGCTAATGAGGTGAAGCTTTGCTACCTCCCATCATCCAACCATGTGCAAGCAAAAATGCAGGTTCTATTTTTTTTCTTGCACATGATTCGGTATTCTTTGTAAAGTGAATTTTCTCCACATTCACTAAACTATGGAAAAATTCCCATTCAAAGTGATAATTCCCTTGCAAACTGAACAGGTTATTTCCCATTAGTAATCAACCCCTATGACTCTGGCGTGCCTTCTAGTTTCCCAATTGCCTTGACCTGCTTCCCATGATGCAATCTTCTTGACCCATGCCACCTTCTGTCTTCACTTTGACTTGTCAGCCTTGAAGCCACAGGTTTCTGTCTTTGTCTTGTACTGTAAATCCCAAAATGTCTCTGGCCAGCTATCTAGTTTTGGATATTTTTCATCTGTCATTCATGTTCTAATTTTGATATGGTTTTGCTAGACCCATAACACATTCCGCTTGCGCTTTATCCTATCATTCGGTTTCTCCAGAAGCAGCTATGCTCTGACCTTCACAGCTCTAGCTGGTGAGGGAATTTTTTCTTATATCTTTATTGTTTTCCAAACTTTACAAATGAGAAGGAAAAAAAGTCAAATGGAACAAACATACATGTTTCTCATATAATATCTATTCCCTGTCCAATATAAAATTTTAGAGTACGTACGTAAGTACGTACAACAACATAAACTATACAAACTATACTAAATACACAAACATTAACTATACAAACATACTTCTAAAAACAGTATCATTGGGAATTCATTGCTACATTTAATCCTTTTTTTACCACACTTATCTTTCTTCCTTGGAGCATTGCTTCCTGACTGAGAATTTGTACCTTAACCAAAGATATTAAGGGCCCATTCACACTACGTTGGTCTTTTACATTGCATTAAAGCGGTTCTGCACACATTTCATTTAGTAAATCTCTTTGCCTTCCAAATAAGGCAAAGAGTACTAAATGAAATGTGTTTTTCTTTTTTTTTTTCACTTACCTTGATAATCTGGTGTCATTGATCCCAGGAATCAGTGCGGACATCTTCGAAATCTCGCGAGATTTCGGCCACATCTTCCGAAGTCTCGCGAGATTTCGGACACATCTTCCGAAATCTCGCGAGATTTCGGGCACATCTTCCGAAATCTCGCGAGATGTCGGCAGATGTGCCGACATCTCGCGAGATTTCGGAGAACGTGAGCTGCACTTTGCCGTTACTGCGCACGCTTACCTTGATAATCTGGTGTCATTGATCCCAGGAGTCAGTGCGGACATCTTCGAAATCTCGCGAGATTTCGGCCACATCTTCCAAAGTCTCGCGAGATTTCGGACACATCTTCCGAAATCTCGCGAGATGTCGGCAGATGTGCCGACATCTCGCGAGATTTCGGAGAACGTGAGCTGCACTTTGCCGTTACTGCACACGCGCGAGCTCGGCGCAGTAACGGCGGTGCATGCTGGGCCATCTAAAGTGCCTGTGGGGTTTCACATGCCCACAGGCAAGATGGCCCCCAGCAGAAAATAATTATATAAATAATTTTATTGGAGGAAAACCAGCTGCTATTGATTAAAAAGATGGAACACGTGAGTCCCCCAATTTACCTAGTAATCCTAGGCATTGTATTCCCCCCCAAAAAAAACACAGTGCAGAACCGCTTTAACACATGTTGTGTCATTCATTCATTTAGAATGGGCTGCCAAGACACCAGAATGGACAAAAAAAAAAAAAAAAACAGCAATTTTTCTGTCAACAGACTTTAGAGTTTCTGCTGTGGCATCTATGTCTCCTATTTAGGTGTATTCCACTGAGGGTCCAAATCAGGCTAAAAGTCCGTCCTGACTCCATGTAATCCACAGAACAGGGAGGAAAAAATCTCAGCCACCGGAAAGCCCAGTGTGTAATAGGTGACAAAAGCCTCAGCCTAAAGCCAGCCAGGCCATGCTCCCAACATGTTTTGACCCACCCACGGAGCTTATTCATGGATTTCTCCATGGTGTGAAACATGTTGGGTGGCAAGGAGTTGGGCTCCTGGATGGAGTTAGGATGAGGCTGTTATCACCTATTACATGCTGGGCTTGTATGGTGTGTGGTGGCTAAGATTTTTCTCTCTTAGTTCAGCAATTTTTCTGATGCAGAACACACATTGCAGCCCATGTGCATTTAAACCTATCAAGTAACTTTGAGTGCCACTCAAAGCAATGATAACAATACTCCGGTGATCCAATGGACTGGTGTCTGTGGTATTTATCCAAACCAACCAAGTAATATTGAGTGCAAATATGCTGCATTTCCTCTCAGCCCATGTACAAGGTAAGGATCGGAAAAAAACCTTAGCATCGGCCCCCCAGCCAAGCTCCCAAAATGTTTTACCTTGCCCACAGGGCTTAGTCATAGCGTTATGACTAAGTTCTATGACTAACTCCTGTGGGTGAGGTGAAATGTATCAAGGGGTGTGGCTGGAGAGGATCCGAGGCTGAGGCCATTTTTGACCTTTAACTTGTACAAGGGCTGATAGGCGGTGCAGCATCTTTGCACTCAAAATTACCATGTGCAGAAGGGGGGCGTGGCCTAGCGAGCGAGCCGGATGGAAGTGCTGTAGCTGAGCTCCGGCAAACTCAGGGACAACAGCGGCTAAAAACGGCCATCCACGGCATATATACCGACATATACAGTGGGCACACTACTACCCCTCACCGAGTATGTCTGGGAAAAGGAAGCAGGACCGAAAACTCCAGCGCCTGACTGACTATTACCCCCACGAGCGGCAAGGCCGAAGGCCAAGATGGCGCCGAGGCCTACTCATCTTCGGAAGCCTCGAGGCATCAGCGGACCTCGCACAAAGGTAATGGACCACAAAGGAGGGATTCCCCAGACGATAGAAGGCATTATCGTTCTACCCCATCCACATGTAGCCCGGCTAAGACCAAACCCAGATTGGATGCTGAAGGATTAGACAGAGCGGGGAGCCCGGCCTCAGACTCAGGGCAGAACACCAGGGAACTTCCAGAATCTATTGAATCCTTTCCCACACAAAACATGCCGGTCATGGATACCGTTTTAAAAGACATGCTTCTGTCACTGCGAAGCTCTCTGCAATCTGACATGGCAGGTTATATGCACCGGGTCAACAGAGACATACAGGAGGTGGGGAATAGAGTGGATCACATTGAGTCTAATATGGGGGAATATGCCTCTGCCATTAATGAGCTGGTGGATGCACATGAGGAAAACTGAAGCCGATTCTGAATGGATCAAAGCTAAAATGGCAGATTTAGAGGACAGATCCAGAAGGAACAATTTGAAGATAAGAGGGATCCCTCAAACTGTACTGCAATCTGACCTAGCTGCCCATACCACTGCCATATTCAAGTCCCTCATACCATCACTCACGGATTTAGATGTCACCATAGACAGAATCCACCGACTGCCCAAACCTACCCACCTATCCGACCAAATTCCTAGAGATGTGATCCTCAGACTTCACTTCTTCCATGTCAAAGAACAACTTATGTCTATAATGCGGAAGCAAGACCAGATCCCTGCTCCATGCCAAAACCTACAATTCTTTGCAGACCTATCGCAGTATACACTGCAGAAACGCAAGAGTTTGAATACGGTAACAAAAGTGTTAAGAAACCACAAAATTCTATACAGGTGGGGATACCCGACAAAACTAACTGTGACCAGAAACAACCACACATACACTGTGACTTCTTTGGAGAAAGGTATTGCCCTCCTGAGGGATTGGGATATACTGCCAGATCAACAAGAGGATCCTGCTATATAGCCAGTAACCCCTGCCGACTTACCCAAGAATGGAAAACAGTCACAACCAAAAATGCTACTTCTCACTCCTGAATGGAATGTATGGATGACAATGAAATTGCACCTTGTCCCTGACCATTGGAGTCGCTAGGACAGAACTTACCCTCCAACAGTGTTTCACAGCGATAAGCTGTCTTTGGGTACCATTACCCCCAAGCTTAGTTGCATCCAGATACATGCAACAAAGATGAGAGAGAGAGGGGGAAGGGAAGGGAGAGGAGAGAGGGGGAAGGGAAGGGATAGGAGAGAGGGGGAAGGGAAGGCAGAGGAGAGAGGGGGGAGGGAAGGGAGAGAGAGAGAGGGGGAAGGGAAGGGAGAGAGGGGGAAGGGAGAGGGAGAGAGGGGGAAGGGAGAGGAGAGAGGGGGAAGGGAGAGAGAGAGAGGGAGGGGGAAGGGAGGGGAGAGAGTGAGAGGGGGGAAGGGATAGGAGATAGGGGAAGTGAAGGGAGAGGTGATAGGGGGAAGGGAGAGGAGAGAGGGGGAAGGACGAGGTGAGAGGGTATTGGCTCTGGAGAACAAGATAAGAAGAAGTTGGTAATAATCACAGAATCGCAGAATAAGGTTAATACAATATATAACTTTATTGATGAGTAAAAAACCTCAATGGGGTAAATCTATAGAGAATAACACCTTCCAATAACTAGGTAATAATATTGGTGGCCCAATAATCAATCAGGATAATCACATCCCTTTTGGGTAATGATCCATGACATGAAATTAATTTATCCATGGGTTGTTCTGATTACATTTAGATGATATAATAAACCATGTTAATAAAAATTGCAGCAAGTTGTCAGTGAAAGGCAAAGCGGCTGAACGGACTCGGCACAATGAAATCTTAGGAGCCGCGTTGGCAGAGAGTCATGCAGAGCAGAGATAGGGGAGTTGGCAGAAGTAAATATGAACTTCTAGAAATGGGATCACTTGGCTAAGCTTTTCATTCAGGGGGATAAAGTTCTGGTTGTGGAACAAAAACTCTGATATAAGGCAGCAGAGAGCTGGCTATGAGATGTCAGTCTCTCCTTGGGATTGCTGATGGATCGGGTTCTGTTTTTATACAAGATAATGTCAGCAACATGGAGAAAGAAATTGCAGAGAGATGGAGAGTAGTATGGAGGATGGAGAGGAGTATGGAGGATGGAGAGTAGTATGGAGGATGGAGAGTAGGATGGAGAGGAGTGTGGAGGATGGAGAGGAGTGTGGAGGATGGAGAGTAGTATGGAGGATGAAGAGGAGTATGGAGGTTGGAGAAGAGTATGGAGGATGGAGAGGAGTATGGAGGATGGAGAGGAGTAGATGGAGAGGAGTATGGAAAATGGAAAGGAGTAGGGCAGCAGTAAGAGGAAGATGCGGTCTCTTTCTCTGTATTAATGATTGCTCCAGTCAGCTTTTATTAATGAGAAACTTTAGAAAATGTATTTTTCCCGCCATGAACGAGTCCTAATAATGAGTCGGATCCTCATCATCATCATAGTAAGTATTGATAATATTGGAAAGTGTAGAATCCTACAGAGGGGAGAAGAGGGAATTCACAATGGGAGGCGACCATTATATCCATGAAGAGTAGAAGACTTTCCTTTAGAGGGTTGCAGAGAAATCCGAGGTGTCGGTGAGGACATCCTCTATACATGGAAGAGGTCCAGCACAACCAACACCGGGACACAATCACCAGACAAATCTCCGTCCGTCTACAAGAGATAATTGTACAATTACACCGAGATATTACATTGTATACATTCTATAAAATGTGTCATCAATACATATACTGTATATGTGAATGTGATGTGTATATCATTCCATTTTACACAGGGACTGTGTTATTTCCATCCAAACTCTGCCAAAGAGACACCAGAATTTATCCAACAAATCTCTAATTCTGTTCCCAGTGCACTACTTGTGGCCTCATCATACAGACTGCCCCCCCCCCCCCCCCCCCCAAGCCGTTATTTATAAAATAAAGAAAGCTTGCAGGAAATAACAATTTAAAAGTCATTTTTTTTGTTTATAAATGTCAGTTTTGCTGCAGCAGGTTCTATACATGCAAAAATCAATAACAAAGGTAAGGTGGAGTCAGATTTAGTATGTACCTTGTAGGGTTTAATAAACATATATACCACAGAATAGAATAAAAATATAATTAATCTTTATTTTCCATATATTAATGGTCAAACTAGAAAATTACAATTAATGTCATAGATTCAGGAGTCATTCTGCTCTGCTGGCTCACACAACGTTGATTCTTGTGTGTTTTCTCTTTCAGAGTCATTCACAGACTGGAATTGACTTGACTGTCTGCTGCCTGCTTCACACTCAGACATCATACAGAAGAGAATTGTGTGTGCTCTGTGATTTATTCAGACTCTTGAAGTCTCGGTGGCTCACAGACAATCATGTTATATCTAATTTTACAAATCATGATCTGAGGCTGCTGTGTTTTCAGCTCCCTCTCTACTCATCCTGAAAGGGGAGGATCTTTGACAATGAATTGAATCGGATTCACTTTCATGATTTGATTCATTCAAACTCTGTAGTGAGTTGATTCCATTCAGTGATCAGTAGCCAAGCCTAGTGGGATTCCAAGATAAAAAAGGGTGCCAAAGGAAATCCATCCGCAAAGCTTCTACTCCCACAGGCAATGGGCAGACACGGGCCAGGCTATTCCCATCAGAAACGGACGGCAGATCCACATAAGATTGTGTAGCAACGTTTTCTGAAGAGCACGCGCTATGTGTTTTTTTCTATTTAAACTTCCTAAAACCGCAGTTTGGTTTTGGGTTTATTTATACCAAATTATAGTTTCAGTGCCAGTATAGCTGGATTGCACTCAGTTATGCTTGGCCACAGCTGTCACCTCTGGCAAGTGTGAGACCGCAGTTTGGCTAGGCGCATTGAGTGCCAATCTCTCTGAACCAGCCCAATGGGAGTGTCGTCTTGCTGTGCATCTGGGAGAGGGTACTTAAGGTACTGACATCACGTGTTTCTGGGTTTCTGGTCCAGAAGCCATCTTCTGTCTGTTTGGTCCTGGTCCTCCTGACAAGCCCTCGTGGCCCTCCTGGCCTGGGGTGCGGATCTATGCAATTTTGAGTCTCTGGGCTGGATAGCTCGAGGCAAAGCAACTGCAGGGACAGGCCTGAATATATGTCAGGGCTGAATTATCCAAAAGTGGTCCGGTGCCGTCTCAGTTAGGAGAGGCCCAACAACTGGAGAAGCACCCAGGGGAGGACTCTTTGGGGGGAAGCCATGCGCTAAGGCTGGCTTTCAAGAAGAAGCCTGGAGGCTCAGTTGAAGGACACTAAATGGATCTACACTCGTACGGTATCGCCGGAGCAGCTGCAAGATACTGGTACCGTATGTTATCTATCTAAATTTATCTAGTCCCTCAGTTACAACCAAGTCTGTGGCCGAGACTTTATTCTCAAGTGTTCTACAACCAAGTCTGTGGCAGAGACTTTGCTCTATCTAACACTTCTCCGGCTGCTAGGCCTAGTGTGAGGAGGTCTATCCGGGTTGTGATAATCCAGTTGTGAGACAGTTGCTCTCTGGATTTCTAAAGTGAGAGATTTTCTAACTAAGCAGTTCCAAAGGTACCTGAACTTCCACCCTAACCCTCTATCCGACTTCTAAGAGACTGTTTTATCTTTTTTCCAAAAAATAACCATAAAAAGGAAGATAAAGTGTCAGTTTCTACATTTTTCTGGGCAATCTACCACGGGAACCCCTAGATGGAGATGAGGTGAAGAAGGTAACGGTAAGACAAATAAAACCAGCAGCTCCTTTCGGGGGTTAGTGCTACAGTTGTTTATAAGGAAAATTAAATAAAATTAAATGAAACATAACTGAAAACCCATATAGATCTGAGGAAAACACACATATATATATATATATATATTACCTTTGGTCCATATATTCTCGGTATGACAGATGCCGGACATTTACAATATACATACATATACCTTACAGAAATACATAGTCTAGATATCAGAAAGGTACATATGGAGATGTACAGAAAGCATTTTTTATTATTACCAAGTCAAGTCAATGTGGCCATTCAACAAGGAAAAATAAATTTTCAGATTAGAGTAGGAAAGGGAAAACAATGGGGAAAGAAGGAAGGGGGGGGGGGGGCAAATTTATCATAAATTGGAGTCAAATATTAAAATAAATGGGGCAAATCTAATGGCGTCATGTAACCCTGGTGATTGGGTGGCACTTAGTTCGTATATCCATTTAGCCTCAATTTGCAGGATTTTCTGATCAAAGTCGCCCTTACCGGGGGGTGGATTCTGACAAGTACCTGGAACCTTAAAGAACCCATTTTATAATCATGGGCCTGGGCAAAGTGTCTGGGTATAGGGTCCTCACAGACCCCTATATGTATATCTGTGACGTGTTCTTTAAAACCTCTCCAGAAATTCTGCTTAGTTTTGCCCACATAGTGGCTTCCACAGCCACACGTGAGCAAATACCCTCTGCCTATAGTGTTCCAGTTCACAAAGTGATAGATGGTTAGCTCTTCACCCAAGGGGAAGTGGACAATTCTGCCTGGTTGAATGACCTGACAGAAATCACATTTGCCGCAGAGGAAAGTTTCACAAGGTAATGAACCACGGGGGGGGGGGGGGGTTCTCTATTATTTTGGGGAGAGAAATGACTTGACACTAGAATGTCACAAAGAGATTGGTTAAATATAAGTATAAGGTGTGGCTCTGGTTCTATGAATAGTTTTAATGATGGATCATCTGGTAACAGGTTCTATACATGGTACAAATATGCCACTTTACAGGCAGACTAAGGGGACCCCCCGGGACTATATTTAAATAATTTTTTTATTTTTTATTGTTTCACTTTAAGCATCATTAAAATCACTTCTCCTTTAAAAAAAGATTGTTTTTAAAAAATGTTTTTCATTGATGTCCCCCAGGGCAGTACCCGGGCCTCCATACCCTCTTTATGGCCAATTACTTGCATATAAGCCTTCAAAATGGGGACTTTTGATTTTTCCAGTTGGGGTCCCATAAACTACAATGGGGTTTGCCATTACGTGACACGTAATACTCTGCAGTGGGATGGGTGACACATAATGATCTGCAGTGGGATGGGTGACACGTAATACTCTGCAATGGGATGGGTGATACATAATGCTCTGCAGTGGGATGGGTGACACGTAATAATCTGCAGTGTGATGGGTGACATGTAATGCTCTGCAGTGGGATGGGTGACACGTAATGCTCTGCAGTGGGATGGGTGACATGTAATACTCTGCAGTGGGATGGGTGACACGTAATGCTCTGCAGTGGGATGGGTGACATGTAATGCTCTGCAGTGGGATGGGTGACATGTAATACTCTGCAGTGGGATGGGTGACACGTAATGCTCTGCAGTGGGATGGCTGACACGTAATACTCTGCAGTGAGATGGGTGACACGTAATGCTCTGCAGTGGGATGGGTGACACCTAATGCTCTGCAGTGGGATGGGTGATACATAATGCTCTGCAGTGGGATGGGTGACACGTAATAATCTGCAGTGAGTTGGGTGACATGTAATGCTCTGCAGTGGGATGGGTTGCACATAATGCTCTGCAGTGGGATGGGTGGCACGTAATGCTCTGCAGTGGGATGGGTGGCACGTAATGCTCTGCAATGGGATGGGTGATACATAATGCTCTGCAGTGGGATGGGTGACACGTAATAATCTGCAGTGGGATGGGTGACACGTAATGCTCTGCAATGGGATGGGTGATACATAATGCTCTGTAGTGGGATGGGTGACACGTAATACTCTGCAATGGGATGGGTGATACATAATGCTCTGCAGTGGGATGGGTGACACGTAATAATCTGCAGTGGGTTGGGTGACACGTAATAATCTGCAGTGGGATGGGTGACACGTAATGCTCTGCAGTGGGATGGGTGATACGTAATACTCTGCAGTGGGATGGGTGACACGTAATACTCTGCAGTGGGATGGGTGACACGTAATACTCTGCAGTGGGATGGGTGACACGTAATACTCTGCAGTGGGATGGGTGACACGTAATACTCTGCAGTGTGATGGGTGACACGTAATACTCTGCAGTGGGATGGCTGACACGTAATGCTCTGCAGTGGGATGGCTGTCACGTAATGCTCTGCAGTGGGATGGGTGACACATAATGCTATGCAGTGGGATGGGTGACACATAATGCTCTGCAGTGGGTTGGGTGACACGTAATAATCTGCAGTGGGATGGGTGACATGTAATTCTCTGCAGTGGGATGGGTGACACATAATGCTCTGCAGTGGGATGGGTGACATGTAATAATCTGAAGTGGGTTGGGTGACACGTAATAATCTGCAGTGGGATGGGTGACACGTAATGCTCTGCAGTGGGATGGGTGACACGTAATGCTCTGCAGTGGGATGGGTGACACGTAATGCTCTGCAGTGGGATGGGTGACACATAATAATCTGCAGTGGGATGGGTGACATGTAATGTTCTGCAGTGGGATGGGTGGCACATAATGCTCTGCAGTGGAATGGGTGACACGTAATGCTCTGCAGTGGGATGGGTGACACGTAATGCTCTGCAGTGGGATGGGTGACACGTAATGCTCTGCAGTGGGATGGGTGACACGTAATGCTCTGCAGTAATGCTCTTACATCAGAGTCCTCTCCGTACATCAGAGTCCTCTCCGTACATCAGAGTCCTCAGAGCACACCGTGCATCAGAGTCCTCTCCCTTACATCAGAGTCCTCTCCCTTACTCTGATGTATGGAGAGGACTCTGATGTAAGGGAGAGGACTCTGATGTATGGAGAGGACTCTGATGTATGGAGAGGACTCTGATGTACGGAGTGCTCTGAGGACTCTGATGCACAGAGAGGACTCTGATGTAAGGGGTGCTCTGAGGACTCTGATGTAAGGAGTGCTCTGAGGACTCTGATTCCCCTTAGTGTACTCACTCAGAGGCAGGAGAGAGAAGGGGAGACTTCAGTCACAGACAGGGATGGATGGTGAGCTCACTCACCCCTTGGCAGTCATCGCCTCTCATCAGATGTATCTGAGGCTGTTGGACTTCACATTTCCGGCCCCCACTTTCCTTTTCTGAGGCCCAGCGCTGAAGATTGGAGTGTGGGGCAGACACAGAATGGGAGGGGCAGGAGGAAGAGGTGCAGACCGATCCCTCTCTCCTCTCCTGTCAGTGTGTGTGGGGGAGGGGGGATTGTTAGTGTCGGCTTTGGGCAGCATGAAAGAGAGTCTAACAGACACTCTCAACTCAGACAACTGCAGCCACCAACCCTGCTGGGAAGTCATAGTCCAGTCTGAATATTGTGTCCGGGTGTCAGGCAGTCTGAAACCCGGACGTATGATTCCAAACCCAGACTGTCCAGGTGAATCCCAGACAGGTGGCAACCCTAGGCGGAGCTGTAGCGGTGATGTGAAAGTGCAGGGGCCGCTGTCGCTCATAGAGAAGAGGCGGGGCAGAGGCGGGGGGTCCAATCAGATGACAATGGGGCGGAGCTGTAGCGGTGATGTTAAGGGGCGGTGCAGCCAGTGTGTCACCGCAGGCTTGTAGTACAATAGATGGGTGCCCCTATCAGATCAGTGCTGTGAAGGGGGCACCGGGCACACAACAACACAGGAAGTGGGCAATACTGAGCAGAAATTACGCCATTTAGAAGAGGAAAAAAGACAAAGATTAATATTACTGGAATTTAGACATGTGCAATTCGTTTCGTTTTTTTTCGTTATATTCGTCCATTCGTTATCGTACGAATGAACGCACGATTCGCTAAAAATTTTAACGAATAACGAATCGTTCGAATCGAACGAATACGAAAACAACGAAAATCCGACATAACCAAATTAGAAACAACGAAACTACGAAAGAAGAAAATCCGAAAAACGAAAACAGGAACAACGAAAATCAAAATGAACGAAAAAAATTCGTACATTCGTAACTCTTTTTTTTTTGTTGAATTGGTAATTTTCCGTGTCTCTTACAATGGCGCTGCTTAACGTGCCTCGAATGGATTGAACGAAAAAATTCGTACATTCGTAACTTTTTTTTTTGTTGAATTGGTAATTTTCCGTGTCTCTTACAATGGCGCTGCTTAACGTGCCTCAAATGGATTGAACGAAAAAAAATGTACATTCTTAACTTTTTTTTTTGTTGAATTGGTAATTTTCCGTGTCTCTTACAATGGCGCTGCTTAACGTGCTTCGAATGAATTGAACGAAAAAATTTGTACATTCGTAACTTTTTTTTTTTTTCGATTCGTAATTTTCTGTGTCTCTTACAATGTCGCTGCTTAATGTGCCTCGAATGGATTGAACGAAAAAATAGCTTCGAATGGAATGAACGAAAAAATTTGTACATTCGTAACTTTTTTTTTCCGATTCGTAATTTTCCGTGTCTCTTACAATGGCGCTGCTTAACGTGCTTCGAATGGATTGAACGAAAAAATTTGTACATTCGTAACTTTTTTTTTTTCGATTCGTAATTTTCTGTGTCTCTTACAATGTCGCTGCTTAATGTGCTTCGAATGGATTGAACGGAAAAATTGCTTCGAATGGAATGAACGAAAAAATTCGTACATTCATAACTTTTTTTTTTCGATTCGTAATTTTCCGTGTCTCTTACAATAGCGCTGCTTTGAATGGATTGAACGAAAAAAAATTCGTACATTCGTAACTTTTTTTTTTTGATTCGTAATTTTCCGTGTCTCTTACAATGTAATAATAGCATACAGATTACATAACATTATGAATTATGCTCCGATTACGAATCTACGAAAACAATGTTATGAAAGTACGAATAAATCAATCTAACGAAAGTACGAATGTAACTAAATCTACGAAAATACGAATGCGTCCGAATTTCGAATAAACGAAAATGAAACTAACAGAAAAACTAATCAATGAAAAAATAACTCTTACGAAAATACGAATCGTTAAGAATAGGAACACCGACGACTTACGAATTTACGAATCGTTACGAATCAACGGAAACGAAAAAAACGAAACGAAAATAAACAAATTTTGTTGTGCACGTGTCTACTGGAATTCTATATTTAAGGATCAGAAAGAGAAAATAAAAGCTGAGAGTTGATATGACTTTCCTCTGATATCATTCCATTCCTTCATATCAGGATCCGTGTATTACCTGCGAGGGGGAGGGGCTCCCACACACCATCTTCTTATCTTCATCTCTCTATACGTACATCCCAGCCTTCTCCTCCAATCCTTCATAGAAGAATAAAATGAGAGTGTTAGAGGAGGAAATGTTGTTGTGATGATGGAAGGGAAATCTGTGACTGGCACAGGAAATCTCAATCATCTCTCTCATTATCTGTATAACTACAGAGACCTTCAATGGGTTCTACAGAAATTGTATAGAATGTTTGTCACCCGTCCTTCCATTTTCATTACAGAGCAGCCCGGGTGTCAGAAGACCTCCCAACAACGTCCCACCTCCATCATCTCATCACCATCCAATGTTCTCTACATTTTACTATTCACATTCTAAAGCCCCATACACACGGTCGGACTTTTTCATGGATTCTGTCCGATCGGACAAGGTTGTTGAAAAATCAGACCGTGTGTATGCACCATCGGACAGTGTTCGTCGGTTTGACCGACGGACAAAGTCTTATCTCCTGCTGGAAAGATTTGCCGACAACACGGTCCGATCACACCAAATCCGATCGTGTGTACGGTTGTCCGACCGGACAAAGTGCTACGCATGCTCAGATCACATTACAAGACCAAAGCTATTGGCTACTAGCCTCTACGTAGTCCCGTCGTAGGCAACAAACGTCACCACGTTCAGAATGATCGGATTTTCCGACAACTTTGTCCGACCGTGTGTACGCAAAACCAACATCAAAGTATGACGGACATGGTCTGACGGACCTGGTCCTCGGATAATCCGCGCGTGTGTATGGGGCTTAAGACTTAGTATGTGTGTTACCTCCAATAGATCAGATCTTACCCTCTTTTCACAGAGAAGCCGGCATTCCGGAGGACCTCACAACGTCGTCTCACTTCTGACTCCGACATCTTCTCATCATCATCCAATACTATCCGCAGATAGGTCAGAGTTCGGTTTGTGGAGATAACGGGGCAAAGATCATCACAGCTCCATAATGTCCCTGTACAGTAGAAAATACTGGAGGAAGAAACAGGAAAGAGGTGAAATGTTCTTCCAGGGAGGGGCAGAAGCAGACACATCCAATGACTATAATCCAATAAAATAATAACTAGAAAAGCTACAATTTCTGGGGAAATTGTGTGACTTGTTCTTGCCTCCACCTACTTCAGTGGGCGGAGTAACTGGTTGGAGTGGCTTGAGTAACTAAACATTTTTTTTTTTTAATAATTTTTTTTTTTCAAAAATATTTTTTTTTTCAAAAAATATTTTTTTTTTCAAAAAATATTTTTTTTTCAAAAAAAAATTTTTTTCAAAAAATATTTTTTTCAAAAAATATTTTTTTTCAAAAATATTTTTTTTCAAAAAAAATTTTTTTTTCAAAAATGATTCTTTTTTTAACCCCTTCAATACCCGCCCATAGTCATATGATGCCCACAAGGTGGATCTACCATCCTGGGTGGGCGTCATATGACGCCCTCCCATTCCCGGCCGCCTGCGTGGCGTGCGCGCGGTGCGGGTGCCCGTTAAAACAACAGGACCGTGCGGGACCGTGGAGCTGAGTGTGTAAACACACAGCTCCACGTCCTGTCAGCGAGCAGGAGACCGATCATGTGATCCCAGCACGGAGGAACACATGATCGGTCTCCTCCCCTTGAGTCCCCTCCCCCCACAGTTAGAATCACACATATAGGGAATACATTAACCCCTGCAGCGCCCCCTAGTGTTAACCCCTTCCCTGCCAGTCACATTTACACAGTAATCAATGCAATTTTTTTGCAACGATCGCTGTGTAAATGTGAACGGTCCCAAAAATGTGTCAAAAGTGTCCGAAGTGTCCGCCGCAATGTCGCAGTCACGAAAAAAAAATCACATATCGCCGCCATTACTAGTAAAAAAAAAATGCAATAAATCTATCCCCTATTTTGTAGACGCTATAACTTTTGCGCTATTTATTTATTTATTATGGGATATTTATTATAGCGAAAAGTAAAAAATATTGTGTTTTTTTTTCAAAATTGTCGCTCTTCTTTTGTTTATAGCGCAAAAAATAAAAACCGCAGGGGCAATCAAATACCACCAAAGAAAGTTCTATTTGTGGGAAAAAAGGACGTCAATTTTATTTTCAAAAATAATAAAAAAAAAAATCAAAAATAATTAATTTTTTTTTCAAAAAGAATTTTTTTTTCAAAAAGAATTTTTTTTTCAAAAAGAATTTTTTTTCAAAAAGAATTAAAAAACAAATTGTTTCAAATTTCCTATTTTTTTTTTAAAAAATGGATTGATTTTTTTTTTTTATATAAAAAAAAAAAATTTATGATTTTTTATCTTAAATGATTTTTTTTTTCAAACATTTTTTTTCTAAAATGATTTTTTTTTTCAAAAATAATTTTTTGTTTCAAATTTCCTAATTTTTTTTTATAAAATGATTTTTTATTTTTTTATAAAAAAAAAAAATCTATTTTTTTTTTAATGATTTTTTATCTTAAATTATTTTTTTTCAAACATTTTTTTTTTCTAAAATTATATATTTTTTTCTAAAATTATATTTTTTTTTCAAAAATTATATTTTCTTTTCAAAAATTATAATTTTTTTTCAAAAATAATTTTTTTTCAAATTTCCTAATTTTCATATTTTTTTTCTAAAATGATTGATTTTTTTTTATAAATTTTATTTTTTTTTTCCAAAAAAATTGTTTTTTTATTTTTTTTAAATTATTATTATTATATTTTATTTTTTTTTAGATGGTATTTTTTTACTTATTTTTTTTTCAAATTTCCTAATCATTTTTTTTTTCTAAAATTTTTATTTTTTATTTCAAATTTCATAATTTCATAATTCCCCTCAGAGCTTTTGTCACCTCCCACTCTAGTTTTGAACATTTCTCCATTCATTCCTATGGGACAAATTTTGCCACAAAAATGACGATATTTCGTGAACCATTCGGCGAAACGTTCCACAAAGTAATGGCAAACCAATCGGGAACAATCCGCACGTTTTGGTATATATTCGGTATATGTAGCGTAAAAACTGTGGGAGGAGTTAGGGTGGTAAATTTGTCTATAATAAGAATAATAATAATATATATGTGAGATAACAGTAAGTGGTGTTGCTATGCAAGAACACTTAATATAAGCCAACAACAGCGAGTGACCTGAAGGACTATGATGGGAACTCCCAGTGTAACCGGCCAATCAGAAGTCTGTCTTTGTATAACTTTCATCTCAGTGACATGTCTGGGTCCCTCACATAGAAGATTTATACCAGAGTCCTGCAGAATATTATATCATTTATAGGATAATTCTTACTCCAGATTCTGCAGAGTACAGCCAGGATGTCTGAGCCCCTCACATAGAAGTTTTATTCCAGAGTCTTCCAGATTATTATATGACAAAAACAGTGAAATGAGGGATCGATTATTGATAAAAATCGATCGGAGATCATCACAGCCGGAGGAAGTCACACCACAATTCTTCAACCTGCAGAGACAAATCCAGACACATGATATTATATTATAAGATGAATATGAGGAATTATTCCCATTTAGTGAAAAGTAACATAACATCACTAGAGCGGAATATCAGGATATACAGAATGTTATACAGAGGAAAGATCTTGTTATTAGGGAAGCTGATAAAGGTGAAGCTGTTGTAGTATTTATGTCTACACAGTATAAAGAGGGGGCGCTGTGACAGCTCAGTCACCCCCTTATGTACCCGGTTATTAAGCAGGACCTCACACAGTGCCTCACACAGGGGCTGCTGAAATTGATAAATAAAGGAAAGGATCTGAGGGGGGGGTGTATGAAATAAAACAGCAGAATTTCTGATGGTGGATACCCCAGTGAACCCAATATTCCATCACCTTCCTAAAGTCCACCAATCAGGAGTTCCCATTGAAGATCACCAGATTGTGTCAGGAATAGGATCCCTTATAGAGAATGTAGGGGGGAGGGGTGGATATACATTTCCAGCCTTTAGTGCTGAGACTTCTGGAATATATTAGAGATACAAGTACTATATTGGTGGATATTCCACATTTACAATGGGATTCTACATTCACATGGGGGACACTTCACATTAAAGCACTTTATTCTTCCATCCCCCATTCTTCTGGCAGCTGGGAAGGATGCAGGACAGGGTTCAGAGTTGGAGCTTGTTCCGCAGCCATCAGGCCTCCAAAAAGCTAGTGGTGATTCTGCTACTACATCAGTATGCTCCCCTCCCTCCTCTTTTTCTTCCTCTGACCTCTTCTGCAGAATTGTCCTCTGAGTCAGCAGTGCTCCCTAAACGCTCCAGGGGCTATGCAAGCAGTCAGCAGGGCCGGACTGGCCTACCGGGATATCGGGATATTTCCTGATAGGCTGCCTGCCCTGGAGCTGCTTTGGGCCAAGATGTGGCTGCAGCGCTCTGCTCCACTCCCTCCTCCTCCACTATATGTCATACACAGTCTGCGGGCATCTCCCGCTGTGTGTCTCCTAGCCGAGTGTGAAAATTTTGGCCGCGCTGTGAGAAAAGTCCCGCCCTCCTCCTAGATCAGCTTGTGTGACGCAGTGTTCTGTCTATCACACGAGCTGATCTAGGAGGGGGGCAGGACTTTTCTCACAGCGTGGCCAAAATTTTTACACTCAGCTCTGAGACACAGTGGGAGAAGCCCACAGACTGTGTAATCCAGGCACAGGCACTAACTACAGGGAGGCTGCGATTATGGGCACGGTGATACTGCATTATTGGCACAGTGATGCAGAATTATGGGCACGGTAAGGCTGGAATTATGGGCACGGTAAGGCTGGAATTATGGGCACGGTAAGGCTGGAATTATGGGCACGGTGAGACTGCATTGTGGGCACAGTGAGGCTGCGATTATGGGCATGATAAGGCTGCGATTATGGGCACGGCAAGGCTGCGATCATGGGCACGGCAAGGCTGCAATTATGGGCACAGTGAGGCTGTGATTATGGGCAGGGTAAGGCTGCAATGATTGGCACAGCGAGGCTGCATTGATGGGCACAGTTAGGTTGTATTTGATGGGCACTGGTGAGGCTGCATTCATCTCTTGTACCATGTCTGCAGTCTCTGACCATCTCCTGTGTCTTGTCTACATATCTTAGCATCTTCAGTATCATGTCCTCAATTTCTAACCATCTCCTGTACCATGCCCACTGCCTCTGCCAGCTTGACATTTTCTGTACAATGCCCACAGCCTCTGACATCTCCTGTACCATGCCCATAGCCTCTGACAACTCCTGTACCATCCCTGCAGTCTATGACATCTCTTATACCATGGCCATAGTCTCTGACATCTCCTGTACCATGCCCACAGCCTCTGCCATCTTCACATATTCTGTACCATGCCCACAGTCTGACTTCTCCTGTACCATGCTCGCAGCTTCTGACATCTCCTGTACCATGCCCACAGGCTCTGACATCTCCTGTACCATGCCCGCAGCCTCTGACATTTCCTGTACCATGCCCGCAGCCTCTGACATCTCCTGTACCATGCCCGCAGCCTCTCCCATCTTGACATCTTCTGTACCATGCCCACAGCCATTGACATCTTCTGTACCATGCCCGCAGCCACTGACATCTCTTGTACCATGCCCGCAGCCTCTGACATCTTCTAGACCATACCTGCAGCCTCTGACATCTCCTGTACCATGCCCACAGCCTCTGACATCTCCTGTACCATGCCCGCAGCCTCTGACATCTCCTGTACCATGCCCGCAGCCTCTGACATCTCCTGTACCATGAACGCAGCCTCTGACATCTCCTGTACCATTCCCGCAGCCTCTCCCATCTTGACATCTTCTGTACCATGCCCGCAGCCTCTGACATCTCCTGTACCATGCCCGCAGCCACTGACATCTCTTGTACCATGCCCGCAGCCTCTGACATCTCCTGGACCATACCTGCAGCCTCTGACATCTCCTGTACCATGCCTGCAGCCTCTGACATCTCCTGTACCATGCCCACATCCTCTGACATCTTGACATATCCTGTACCATGCCCACAACCTCTGACATCTCCTGTACCATGCCTGCAGCCTCTGACATCTCCTGTACCATGAGCACAGCCTCTGACATCTTGACATCTTCTGTACCATGCCCACAGCCATTGACATCTTCTGTACCATGCCCACAGCTTCTGGCATCTCCTGTACCATGCCTGCAGCCTCTGACATCTCCTGTACCATGCCCACATCCTCTGACATCTTGACATATCCTGTACCATGTCCACAACCTCTGACATCTCCTGTACCATGCCTGCAGCCTCTGACATCTCCTGTACCATGAGCACAGCCTCTGACATCTTGACATCTTCTGTACCATGCCCACAGCCATTGACATCTTCTGTACCATGCCCACAGCTTCTGGCATCTCCTGTACCATGCTCACAGCCTCTGACATCACCTGTACCATGCCCACAGCTTCTGGCATCTCCTGTACCATGCCCGCAGCCTCTGACATCTCCTGTACCATGCACGCAGCCTCTGACATCTCCTGTACCATGCCCACAGCCTCTGACATCTCCTGTACCATGCCTGCAGCCTCTGACATCTCCTGTACCATGCCCGCAGCCTCTGACATCTCCTGTACCATGCCCGCAGCCTCTGACATCTCCTGTACCATGCCCACAGCCTCTGACATCTCCTGTACCATGCCCGCAGCCTCTGACATCTCTTGTACCATGCCCGCAGCCCCTGACATCTCCTGTACCATGCCCACAGCCTCTGACATCTTGACATCTTCTGTACCATGCCCAAAGCCTCTGACATCTCCTGTACCATACCTGCAGCCTCTGACATCTCCTGTACCATGCCCGCACCCTCTGACATCTCCTGTACCATGCCCGCAGCCTCTGCCATATTGACATATTCTGTACCATGCCTGCAGCCTCTGACATCTCCTTTACCATGCCCACAGCCTCTGACATTTCCTGTACCATGCCCACAGCCTCTGACATCTCCTGTACCATGCCCACAGCCTCTGACATCTCCTGTACCATGCCCACAGCCTCTGACATCTCCTGTAACATGCCCGCAGCCTCTGACATCTCCTGGACCATGCCCGCATCCTCTTCCATCTCCTGGACCATGCCCGCAGCCTCTGACATCTCCTGTACCATGCCTGCAGCCTCTCCCATCTTGACATCTTCTGTACCATGCCCACAGCCATTGACATCTCCTGTACCATGCCCACAACCTCTGACATCTCCTGTACCATGCCTGCAGCCTCTGACATCTCCTGTACCATGCCCACAGCCTCTGACATCTTGACATCTCCTGTACCATGCCCACAACCTCTGACATCTCCTGTATCATGCCTGCAGCCTCTGACATCTCCTGTACCATGCCCACAGCCTCTGACATCTTGACATCTTCTGTACTATGCCCACAGCCATTGACATCTCCTGTACCATGCCCACAGCCTCTGACACCTTGACATCTCCTGTACCATGCCCACAACCTCTGACATCTCCTGTACCATGCCTGCAGCCTCTGACATCTCCTGTACCATGCCCACAGCCTCTGACATCTTGACATCTTCTGTACCATGCCCACAGCCATTGACATCTCCTGTACCATGCCCACAGCCTCTGACACCTTGACATCTCCTGTACCATGCCCACAAACTGACATCTCCTGTACCATGCCTGCAGCCTCTGACATCTCCTGTACCATGCCCACCGCCTCTGACATCTTGACATCTTCTGTACCATGCCCACAGATCTGGCATCTCCTGTACCATGCCCACAGCCTCTGACACCTTGACATCTCCTGTACCATGCCCACAACCTCTGACATCTCCTGTACCATGCCTGCAGCCTCTGACATCTTCTGTACCATGCCCACAGCTTCTGGCATCTCCTGTACCATGCCCACAGCCTCTGACATCTCCTTTACCATGCCTGCAGCATCATTATTAAACCACTTGAGCCCCGGAAGAATTTACCCTCATCCTGACCAGAGCCCTTTTTGCAATATAGCACTACGTCGCTTTAACTGACAATTGCGCGGTCTTGAGACGTTGCACCCAAACAAAATTGACGTCCTTTTTTTCTCACAAATAGAGCTTTCTTTTGGTGGTATTTGATTACCTCTGTGGGTTTTTGTTTGTGCTATAAACAAAAAAAGACCGACAATTTTGAAAAAAAAGCAATATTTTTTACTTTTTGCTATAATAAATATCCCCAAAAAATATATATGTAGCGGCAACACTTTTTCAAAGTGTCCGCTATGTGTGAATTTTTTTTTTCCCCCCCAGAACTGTAATGGAGTTCTGGGGGTTAAGTGTGCAGGTTAACTTTGTCGTCAGTTTGGTTGGGCTGTACTAGGGTTCTGCCTGGTCATGGGTACACATGACAGGCTCAGAATCAGGCCTGGTTGGACGTTTCCGGTATCAACATTCCCGGAGCCAATCAGTGGGTGTGTCTGGCCCCGCTGTGTAGTCTGGGAAAGGGTACTTAAGGTGCTGAAGTCACGTGTTAAGGGTTCGGCTGTAGCTGCCTGTTCCTGAATCTGGACCGGGGTATCCCCACGAGGGGTCCTGGGCCCGGGAGCGTTTGCCATCCCGCAACATGGTCAGTTTGACTAGCCCCACAGACCCGCTTGGTCTGGGGCAAGGATCCATCTGTTCCCGAGTCTCGGAACCGGCTGGTCCGAGACGCAGTAACTGAGGGAGGATTCAAGGCGTCTGGGTGTGCTCTCAACTTGGGGGGGCACAGCAGCTCGTGTAAGCGACCGGGGAGGACTCTTCAGAGGAGGGCCAACAAGCTGGCATCCCAAGAAGAGCCTGGTTGCTGGGTTGTCAAGGACACTAACTGATGGATCCTGTACTCAAGGTGTCCGCCGTAAATTCTTCCTAAGTCCTGAAACATGAGTCCAATGGATATGGCTATAGGAACCCCCAAGAACTAGACAACACCAGTCTTGGAGTACATCAGGAATTACTTTTTTATTTGAGATGTCACACAAATATATACAGCTGGATGACTAAAACCTAACCTAATTAGCATGAGCTAATTATCTAATCATTGACCCAGACTAGTTGACTGAAAGATGAGACTTTTCAGGATAAGACTTTTCGGCTCTTAGCTATTGAATAGTCATTCAGTGAGCTATTACCATAAACATCAACACAGGGTTAATTAGCACAAACAACATTGTGTGGAATATTCTTACAAGCCAGACTATACTCATTTACACAACAGACAGGTGGCTGGAGTTGATGACATTAGCATCTGACAGCTTGTGTCCCAACAGTGTCATTCAGTCTATTGCTAATATGTCATATACATATACAGAGTCTATGTGTCTTGGGGGCCAGCATGGACCTGAATCCAAGTAACACCAGCTCAGAGGTCCCCTGGCATGCAGCTCAAAGAGCACCGTTCCCCCAAATGCCAGGGCCCATAATCGCAAAGCAAGAGGCTCGCATTCAGTCCCCTCCAACAGCCTCTGTCCCGGCTAGGTCTGTCACACTAACGAATCCACAGTTTGGCAGTACTGCCGAGGAGACAGAGAAAGTTCCAGGTACTGAGAAAAGGTTCTTATTCACTTTCGGCTGATACTATTCTGTGTCAGAGACTTTACAAGTTTCCGGATCAAATTGCTGACTGCCATAATCTCTGGCTAGAGATTTGTTCAGCTTTGAAGCGCTCAGCTGTGAGTGGCTACTCTCTAGGTTTGTGTAAAGGCCCGTACACACGATTGGACTTTTTGACAACCAACATGCAAATTAGCTGTTTTGGACCAACATCCGACCGTGTGTACGCTCCATCGGACCAACTTTTTCCAGGTTTCATCAGACTTTTGTTGGCTGTGCGAACGGACCAACTTTCTGCCAACAAAAGTCAGATGGACCAAAGTCCGACCGTGTGTACACAAAACCAACGGACTTTTGTACAAACCAATGCAGAACCAATGCAAAAGATCAGACAACAATACAGAAGTTGACCAAAGGTGGCGGTAAAGAGCAGAAAAACCAAGTGATTTGGTGAAAGTTGGCTGAAAAAAGTCCTGCCGTGTGTATCCAATACCAACTTGGGGCCAACGCCCTTTGGACAAAAATCCACAGGAAAGTTGGTCCACGGTCTGATCGTGTGTATGAGGCTTTAGAGACAATTCAATTGTCAGCAGTTCAAGGTGCCTGAGTTTCTTCACCCTTGCCCTCTGTTCCCATACGAGACTGTGTTTTTTGGATGTTACCCCTGCAAATAAAAACCTTCTAAACTGACTTTTATGGTGTCAGCGTCCGGAGTTGTTGGGTACTAACCCTGGTAACCCCTAGACATGGAAGAACAAGACAAGCGGAGGTAACCGGTAAGCCAATTTTTATCGTGACTGTAACATTATGGCGGACACATCGGACACTTTTGACACTATTTTGGGACCATTGTCAATTATACAGTGATCAGTGCTATAAAAATACACTGATTACTGTATAAATGACACTGGCAGGAAAGGGGTTAAACACTAGGGGGCGATTAAGGGGTTAAGTGTGTCCTAAGGAGTGAATCTAACCATGGGGGATGGGCTACCTAGGACAAGACAGCGATCACTGCTCCGAATGACAGGAAGCAGTAGATCTGTCATGTCACTAGGCAAAATGGGGAAATGCCTTGTTTTTTCACATTCGTGTCCCAATGGTGTTTGCATGTTCGCACAAAGTTTTTGTGTGTTCGCAAGTTCTGGTGAGAACCGAACGGGGGGGTGGGTGTTCGGCTCATTCCTAGTCAAGGGTACTAAAATCTGCTGTTTACACCTGAATTCCGGGTTGGCCAATGAATGGGGGAGGTACAGGCACTGCAGAAGTGATGGGCTGCCAATCAGGATTAGCAAACACATCAGGAAGGGCACTCTGGGCTCTACGGGCCTTTCTTTGAATTATTGGTGGCTGTGGGGCACTTCTTGTTCTAGCCACTGCACCAGTCAGGTACACTTGACCTTAGCAGGGACCAGTACCCCATCATCAGAGCTATCTGTCAGGGTGCTCTCTACCAGTTTGTATACTGAGCCTGAATCTGACAGGGAGCTCTCCTCAATGCTGTAGTGAAATGGTCAACTCTGGGGTGATCAGAGGGTTAAACCTTTATTAGTGAGTTAATGGGGTACTCTAAACCTACCTGGGCCTACCACTAACTGCCCTAGGGTTAACTGGGGGGTGATCAAGGGGTTAAATCTGTACCTACCTGTCCTGGTGTCAGTGTAGTGTTGGTGTACTCACAGTAGATGTCTTCTCCTCGCTCGCTGGAAACTAATGACATCACTTCCTCTGCCTGTGTTTACATTACACAGATAGAGGACAGTCTGCCATTCACCAGAACTGATCAGCAGGTCCAGGCCAGAAATCATTGACCTGGGCCTGTAGACTGATTGGTTCTGAAATGAATTCAATCATTGTGGGGACAGCGAAGGGGGGCGTGCGCCCCCCCATACCCACACACGTGACCGACATACGATGATGGCGATTTGTGCAGGAGAGCCAACCTGCCGCAGTACAACTGTGGCGGCTGGTCGGGAACCGTTTAATGTATTTTCTGTAGTCTGTGTATTAAGGTAAAACATCTTCTGCATGCCGCTCCCCCATCCCCCAATACTTACCTGCGCCTGATCTCCATCCAACAATGTGCACAAGAGCAGAGGCTCTCTTGGCTCTCTCCCTCCTCATTGGCTCAGACACAGCAGGGGGAGCCATTGGCAGAGGAAGACTTGGGACTTTTTATGGCAGACAAGGACTGGGGGATGGGAGTTAGGGATGTTCATCATTTCTTCTAGTGATGGGGGAGGGGTAACTTTCCAGGATTTATAACTCCTATCCTGCAGAAGGGAGACAATGACAGATGATATTTCTGGAGTATGAGTTGTATTGGTTATGGGACAGCCTTTTATACAGAAGTGAGAACTTTCTGAGGTCTTTGCCTTCAGAGGAATGGATCGTGTTTTCTGTCTTTATTATGGTCAGGACAAAACATTCCATTCATAGATTTGTAAATATAAAATATTGTATATAAATAATTAGCATTTTAATTTTCAGCCAGCAGGCGGAGCTGAAATCTATTTTCCATGTTTATCTGCCTGTCCTTCCCGGATCACTGTACAATCCATGTTATTTACAGAGCTCAGTAGCTCAAGCTGTAATTTTCCTTCATAATTGAATGACTCAGAGGAGGGGAGGGGAGGGGGAGCAGATTGCTAAAACCCACCGGAGGGACCTCACTGTATATTGTGTGAAAATTTAGGATGAATTGATCCGTAGTGTTTGTAGCTAAAGAGGTTAGTGAGGTTTCGGTCACACGTGTGTCAGTACCATGTGATTATGTGACATTTATTCAGCATTTCTAAAGCCTGATAACCGCCTTCTATGCCTGCCATGAATATTACAATGGCAGCACACATTGCTGGTCACACAGGAGCGGTAGCGTTGTGTCGTGTTATAAATGAAGCCGCATGTCACTGTCATGAGACATCCACGCTTGTCAGTCGCCTCCATTCATTTCATGGTGATGTCCAATAATCGTTGGGCATTGGAGGACAGACAGCGGAGGCTCCGGTATCCCAGAATGCACTGGGAAATAATAGAGAAGTAGGACAGAGCAGCTCCGGTCACTTCTGGTTGTGTGGTAACTCCAATAGCTTCTGTGTGCCGGCAAAATCACCAACCAGCCGGCAATACTGACAGTGCCAGGCAGGAAATGTGTCACTGCACAGCTAAAAACCTCTTCCAATTATATATACTAATCAGCTGAACACAGAAGGATTCATCCACAAAATCCAACACCAAATACATAGAAAGAGAACTGTGCAGCACTACAAGTGAGACTCCCTAAACCTAAAAATAGGATTTTTATTTCAAATGGTTAAACAATCCACACGTGTTTCAGCTCAATTATACAGGAATATTACAATGTTAGAAAAAAAAAAACAATATAAGATATCGTCAAAGTGCTCAATATTGCAGCATGATGAGTGAGACCACCCAAACTTTAGCATACTATGTACATGCAAAAAAACCTACTTTGTGGTCGGCCACTTATGATTGGTGATGTGCGATGATACCTCCCTTACATGATAGATATAAAGATAGCTGTGCAGCGCTAGAAGTGAGACTCCCTAAACCTAAAAGTGTTAATATTTCCACATTTTAAACAAACAACACAAATATACAGGATGAAGCCCCGCTTAGGTCGTAACGTGTAAGGTGGAGACGTCATCACGCCTGTCAGATACACTAGGAGAGCCGCTGCTATACTGTTATGAAGGAGAGGAGGGTCGCCGGCCGCTCTGTGCATTCTTACATGGATATATTGTGATTCTATGTGAGGATATATTACATGTAATTATTAATAAACTATTAATGACCCGAGTATCCCAGCTATTGTGACACATACATATAAAACAGATGTGGTAACAAGTCACCAAGCGGGTATTATCCTCAGACCGGGAAATCTGTCCTCCAGGGGGCAGGAGAGTGATAGTGAGTATGATGACATGGCGGCTGGTTTTCATTTTATAGAATTATTGTAATATATCCGAAATCCACATATCAGAGGAGATCATTTCCTCTACATCACTTCCTCTTTAGGCTCCTCCCACTAGAAGAACAACCCCTCCCCCGGACATTTCTCCAGCATTCTTATAGTGTTTTCAGAGCTTCATAAACACAATGAAGACACATGATAAATGTCATAGAAGTGTTACTGAGCATTGCTTCCTTCTACATAATCATCAGACGTGTGAGCGAGTCCTAAGGGGGTCTATTCCATCCTATTTCCTGCTTGTTAGGAATATGGATGGTCATTCCATATGTACATAGCCTGGTCATTGTTCTACTATAAGGGGAACCCCAAATGGATGAGATTACAAAGAGAAAGATTCCCTCAGAGAGAGGAGAAGACATGAGAAGAGGACAGGTGATGGAAGATTCTACATGGGTGAGGATGGAGGAAACCCAGAGATAGAAGGAGACACTGAGAGACGGGAACAATCACAAGACGTCACATTTCCCCATCACTGCACAACACACATTTCTCTTACTCTAATATCTGAATTTTACTCTCCGGGTTCATCAGAAAGGAAAGAGAATCCGACTTCCTTTTATATCCTGAAGAGGAGGAATCTTCTTCTCCTGCGTTGTCCTCTCCTGGACAATCATTACTGGAAATAGTACACCACCGAAAACTAAAAGCCAATAATGAGATGATAATTAGCACCAAGAATGTATGACCTCTGACACCAAGAATAACAATGTAACACCCAACATTTCCCTTCCACATGGCTGCCTTCCCTCCGGCTCTACAGTCTCATACTGGACCTGATGATGACTTCTCATTGGTGGCTATGAGTGGTCTTTGAAGTCACACTCCAGACAAAACTTAAAGGAGGCCCCTGATATGTATACGGGGTCTCCGGCCTTCCTACACAGGGGTCTCCGTTCAGCTTCTGGGAAATCCTGGAACACCACTTTGGTTCCAGATATAAAATGCAGTCCAGACATTCCCATCTCCGCCCACTTCTGCAGACAATTGGCCCCTCCAATATTGGGATGATGATGTCACACCCCTGATATTATTTCCCTCCCCCAGATCTCTGAACACAAAGCTTACCCTCCAAATGTTCTGTGTGATAAATGGTATAATTGGGGGGGGGGCAGGGAAAGGGTTAATCCGATGTAAATGATGTGATTGTTACCAGAAGTTGTGTAGAAGGTGATATGTGGGAACCACCATTTAGCTCTGGTTCACACAGCACAACATGAAAGTCGCAGCCACTTCCAGCTTGACTTTGCTCTACAACTTCCCAGCGACCAGGTGCGACTTCAAAGTGACTTTACTGAGAAGCATTCCTATGTGACTTTGATGGATCCGTGTTTATAGCGTGTTTTGTCACATGACAAAACATGCGTCTGATAACCGTGATTGGGGCGTCATTAACAATCAGGCTGCATTTACATCTGCATGATTCTGAATGCACATCAACCGCACAGAAATTGTGTGCTTTGCCGCACGTTTCAGAAATGCGCTGCGACCGTGCGTCACGCTTGTACTGCAAAAATGGCAAGGCGAGCACGATGCATGTTTCCAAAACGTGTGGCAAAGCATGCGTTTTCCTGCATGTTGCCGGGCATTCAGAAACATTCAGACGCCAACGAATGGTATCACAAGTGTGATGTATGTTGTCACACATCTTCAAAATGCACAGCAAAGCATGCGTTTTCTTACGGGTTGGCGTGCGTTCAAAAACATAAAGATGCAGATGAATGGTAACACAAGTGTGATGTGCATTGCTACACAAAACACGCAGCAAAGCATGCGTTTTCTTGCGGGTTGCCGTCAGTTGTAAATATGTTTCCATTCATTCACATCTGTACATTTCCAACTGCACAGCAACCTGCAAGAAAGTCCATGCTTTGCTGTCCGTTTCATAAATGTGCGACAATGTGCGTCACACTTGTGTTATTATTCATTTTCTTCTGCACATATTTGAATGCATGGCAGATTGCAAGAATACGTGCGCTTTGCTGTATGTTTCAAAAACGCACAGCAAGGAGCATTGCTTTTGTGTTACCATTCATTTACATCTGCGCATGTGTGGCATGCGTTGCTGTGCATGTTTTAGACATATGAAAAAGCGCATATTTTCTGTGTGGGTCGCCTCGTATTCGGGAACACGCAGATATGCCGGCTAATTGTTAATTACACCCCAATCACAGTTATCAGACGCATGTTTTGCTGCCAAGACGCATGACGCTCCATGACTGAGAAGATTCTTGAGCTACTTTGGGGTGTTTGTTGCATGTCGGGCAGAACATTCCAGTGAATACACAATGTGTGATTACACAAATAATGGAAGTGGGAATGTGCGTTTCCGCTACGCTCAGGTGTGACTGGGATGTGATTGGGAGGAAGATTTTAGGCAGCAAGGATGACCAGGGAGGAGAGGTTTTTTTTTATAACAAACATGTTATACTTACCTCCACTGTGCAGCTCATTTTGCACAGAGTGGCCCCGAACCTGGTCTTCTGGGGTCCCTCGGTGGCTGTCTCGGCCCCCCCCGCAAGTACTTCTCACCTTAATGTGAGCTCCCTTGTATGGTGTGGAGTGCTTGCTCCCGTGCTCCCGTGATACAGCCGGCAGCTATAGCCGCTCGCTGTATCACTCGGCCCCGCCCTCTGGCGCGCCGCGTCATTGGATGTGATTGACAGCAGCGCGAGCCAATGGCTGCGCTGATTTCAATCCATCCACTTTAGCCAATCAATGGCCAGGGTGAGCGGGGAAGAGGATGTCGGGGGGCCAGCGCGGGACTTTTGAGTTGTCAGGTAAGTAAAATGGGGGGGGGGGGGGGCGGTATAGTCAGATGTTTTTTCACCTTAATTCATAGAATGAACTAAGGTGATTTTTTTCATTGATTAAGGTGATTTTTTTTTTTTACCTTTACAACCCCCTTAAAGATTCAGACAAATGTGCGACTTTCTGGTGATTTTACATTGAAGTCTATGGGAGTCGTGCAGCACAAGAATCACCCAAAAGTAGTGCAGGAAGTATTTTATTTTGTCGCAGCAAATGTCGCTGGAAAATTGCTGTAGTGTGAACCAGGGCTTAGGGCTGAGGAAAGTGTGAGTTCCCAGGACTTCTATCAAGTGTGGTAGATGGAGAACATGTCTGATAATCACCGTTATACTGTATGCAGGTTCCTGCCCATTCTCTGAATTCAGTTAGGATAGCCTCACCCTCACTTACCTGACATCCTGAATCCTGTGTATGAATGAAGATAGAAGTTTCTGGCACTCTGGACCCACAATGACATATGAAAAATTTAAAGACTGAAAACTTTCTCTTTCCAAAGTCTTAAAGCAATAGTTCAGCTGCTTGGAATTCTTCATCCTCAAGTGATCAGTATCTGAGCCGTCCAGCTCCAAATATGTACAAGCAGACATGACTCTCCTAATGAAGTCCTCATCCTGAGTCTCATACAGACAGAAGATGTTCTGAGTAGATAAAGTCACACCAATTCTCTTCATGGCCCATTCTATGATTGCAGGTTTGGCTCGGAGTGAGATGGTGATTCCTGTGACCTCTGAGAATGTCTTCACCTGATTTTCATTTAAGAGACCAAACAGGAATTGTACAGGTAATGCTAAATGTGAGGAATATAATCTGAAGTCACGGAGTGAATCCCCTTTACAGATCTCCGGGAGGAAAGTACCTTCCATAGACCCAGACCCATCATCTATCCCATAATAGAGAGCAGCAAGGAACTCCTGTACACTCAGGTGGATGAAGCTGTAGCAGGTCTGGTTACGGACGTCCCAATGAAAGATGTTCTCATTCAGAAATACAGACTCCACCTCATCCAGAGAAAGTCCATGTCTTTCTAGATCTTTCTTCTCAAATAAGATTTGTCCCTTCAGAACTCCCTGATGTGCCAGAGCACACAGCTTCTTCAGACAGGTTTGTTTCCTGTGTACAGACTTCTCCTTCTTGCTGTGATGGGTTAGTAAAACCTCCAGGAAGAGAAGGTAAATTGAAGTCGTCGTATGACACCGAATTGCATCCAAATCTTTTCTTACTTCTTGTTTCATTACAGTGCAGACAATCCAGCATGTGATGGGGACGGCACACATGGTGAACACAACCTCATTGTCTTTTAATATCCTGAGAACCTTGTCTGCAGCTTCTTTATTTCCATAGAATAAATGGACATATTCCTCTCGATCGTCCCTTGTAAATCCCTGGATTTCCACATTGCGAGAATCATCAATGAATGTGTTAAGTTTCACCATGGCCAGTGACCTTGTGGTGATGATCAGAGAAGATTCTGGGAGAACATGTCCCCTGAGCAAGCTTTGGAGAATTATTTCTTTGTGGGTTTCCATAGAAATGTCAGGACAACCCTCAGATTCCTCCTCCAGAGTCCACCTCAGTTCATCAAACCCATCAACTATGATGAGAAGTTTTCTCTGACTTTCAGGATCCTCCAGAATAGACACCAGGTCATCTGAACTCAGTCTGCAGGTTTTGGATAAAAGTCCCACAAGACTTATGTTTCCAGGGATGGTGTTGATTTCTCTACAGCTCAGGTAAAACACTAAATCAAACTGTAGAAAAATGTGGAGAAGCTCGGGGGGGTACCTCGTCCTGAATTTAGATATAAAAAAACGAAGAAAGGGGGTTTTTAGCCAACCTGTCGGACTATCACGGTACCTGAACGGATGTATGTCTCAATACCAAAGATTGATTCTAAATAGTTTTATTAACACATAGTATACAAAAAACATATCATATATAAAAACAGTGAGGATCCTAGCAATCCAAAGGCATGCATATACATATAGCTTGTTGATAGATCAGAATGTTTGAACAAAACTCGCTGATTCAATGCTGGTTGACGCGTTTCGCTTAAAGCTTCTTCAGAACCAGAGCATAGCGGTTCGTGTATCTGTTGTACATATCAAGAAGACAAGGGGGTTATTTATGAGTGGATAGGCAAGTGTTATGTGTTTAAATATATATAATATTAGTCTCAATAAAGATATAAATGGTTCAGAGGGGTATATAGGAATTGCCTACCTTACACTTCTTGTTGGAAAGGTAGGAACTGGTATATGTCTACAGTGCCCAATGGTGTATCTAAAAATAAGTCTCTCAGGAGGACCGTTGAGAACTTGCCGAGTTTGGGATCTAGAGCACGCAAACAGGACAAGAGCTGCAGGTGAGAGAGAGAAGAGAAAAAAAAAAAAAAAAAACCCAACGAATCACTAAAGGTTCTGGGATGAAGTAAATGGGTGACCAATCCCATATAAGTATAATATAAACAAGTAAGTATGTATATCTAAAAGAAATACTCACATAAAAGGTAGGAAAAGGAAAAGTAATAATAGTGGAGCTGGGGTGTGCCAAATCGGCCAATAACAGAATGGTATTCTGCGGACAGATTTGTAATGCCGATATCCTGTAATTGATAACAGTAGTAAGGTAAGATATAAATAAAGAGACATTAGCTTCCAGTTTCAAAAGCCCCTTAAAAATACCTTAAAGGTCCAAGTGGGTCCTCCCCGTAAGTCTCCTTGTGAAAAGTGGTGATATCACGGGATGTTAGGAACACTATATCAAGTCCAGCATCACAAGGACAAGCTGAAAACAATCAATAAAAAAGAAGGAATGTATACAATACATCTCCAGCATGCAACATCCAGAGACACACGGTGGACTGCCACAAAGTGTGGCACAGTGTGAGAGTCAGCCTTACTAATCCAAAGAAAACATACCTGATAACCACTTGTAAAGGAGGGGAACAACCCAGCTGGGAAGAATCACCAACTCTGCAGGATCAGACTCCAATGGCTGAATCCATTAGTTACAGATCCTTTATAGGAAGGAAATAGGGCAGAACTAGTAATAAAGCCAATATTAAAATTTAGTGTATGCTAAGGGCTAAACAGCCCCAAAGACATCACCTAGAAAAATACGGACAACATAAAAATCCTTTAGGAGAAAAATGTACCTGAACAGTGTATGGTGAAAGCAGCTTCCCAGCACTCCATCTCAAACAACCATCTGATGGAGTGCTGGTTAAATAGGCTGCTTTGGCGCCAAGATTAAAGGTGGGAGGGAGCAGATCGCCCCATACAGCCAATTAAGAGATGATGGAAAGCAGCTGGAAGGCCGTCAGAGTGAATAGGGGATACAATGATACTAATGCCGCTGGGCGCATGCGTCCTGTCAGGCTGAGGGGATGGGATCCGCATATAAAGCGTCCCGTTTACCGCAGCCGAAAGCGAAAGTACGCGCATGCGCGATAAGTAATACGCGCATGCGCCGTAGTGAAGCGGCTGTTATCCCCATTCTGAGCACACAGGTGAGCTCTGACTGAATTCTAAAAATGAAAGAAAGGTCAAATATAACAATGAGTCCTCCCGCAGGAGGTAGAATCAAAGAAAGTTAATAAAGAACAAAGAGAGGATTAATGAAAAGCATGAGTACTGTATACTTATAAAAGAAGTATAAGACGTACAATAAATAAGGGAATGAAAGTTAGAGAATAAAATAATAATAAAGATTGATAATAAAGAGAGAATGATAAAAGAGAAAAATAAAATGAAATACAAATAAATTGAATAAAAAAAAAAAAAAAAAAAAAAAAAAAAAAAGGGGAACAACAGTTTCTCTTTGACATATGCAGCCCATGTCCAAGGTGGAAGATAAATTGGGGATGAGCCTCCTCCGACGCCGCCACCGCAACGCCTCCACCGAGGCCACTATGGTTGGATAAAGTTACCTTCCATAATGCCTGTTAAAATCCAAGCCAGAGGGAGATCAAAAAATGTCTCAATAGCCCAAGTGTTTGCTGGACTCATTGTACCACTATACAAGGTCAAAGTTCCATATAGGTTCCTAATGAGATAACGAAACAACATAATCATATTGGCATTCCACTCAAGATACTCTTCCCAGGTCCTCTATAAATAAATGATAAGAAACAAGATCAGATACATATAGCATTGCATGTTGTATACATTAACGACACATGTACATATCAAGGAATGCCCAATTTATACAGTTAATTAGCAATCCTTCAAAAGATGTATGCTTCATTATAAAATGTCCATAGACAGATAGACCATACTATCCTGATAAAACCTTCCAGATCGGTTGTCAAAGGTGGAGGGGGGGGGGGGTTTCCCTAGAGGAGTGGGTGGATATGTCCCAACTATATGGACAACAGGGGGGTTGGTCCATCATTATGGCCAAGAGGTCCCTGATTTGAACGAGTCCATCCCTAGAGTAAAAAAGGGGGAGAAATGAAGGCCAGACATGGGTATGTGCTGGGAGGCATAGGAGAAGGAGAAAGATGTTGATGGTAGTTTATAGAAAGGGTCGGAAGCTGAGGGAGTCATTCAAGCCAGGGGCCCTTAAGGCATTAAGCTTGAAGATCCATCTCGCTTCGCGCTGCAATAATTTTTTATCTATATTGCCTCCTCTAGGGTCCTCTATCACATGTTCAAGGGCCGTAAAGCAGACCATTGAAGTATCATTTTTATGGTACAAGGCTACATGGCGCCCTATTGGTGTATATAATAGATTTTTTCGTATGTAATAAATGTGATCATAGATTCTCCTCCAGAAATTCCTAAACGTTTTGCCTACATAGAATGCTCCACATTTACAAAAAGCTATATAGACTATTCCTTTAGTTTGACAATTCGCTGAAAATTTAATGGTGTGTGTTTCTCCATTGGGGAGTATGTAAGATGAGCCCTCCAACACCCAATCGCAGTAGTCACAATCATGACATTTGAACATTCCTGGGGTGTCTACTTCATGTTCCGAATGTCCTTGAAAGTGGGTGTGTACCAGCTTATCTTTCAAAGATTGGCATTTCTTATAGGTGATTTGGGGCGTTGTCCCAATATATTTCCCTACAATCCTATCGCCTGTTAAGAGGTGCCAATGTTTCCCAATTATATTGCGTATTTCCTCGTGATTACTTGAGTATGTGGTTATAACACGGGTGGTATTGCCTTGCTTTTTATTGCGTTTATCCCCAAAGAGCAGATCAGCTCTATCTTTATCCAGGGCTTTTTTAAAAGCCTTTTTTAGTATAGTATTACTATAGCCCCGTAACTGCAGCCGTGTTTTCAAAAGGTTGGCCTCTAGTCTGAAGGTTTCCTCTGTTGAGCAATTCCTCCTCAGACGTAGATACTGGGAATAGGGGATGCTTCTGATTAACGCTTGGGGATGTGAGCTACTCGCATGGAGGATGGTGTTTCCTGCCGTTTTCTTTCTATATAGGGATGTGGAGATTGTTCCATCTACTTGTTTTTGTATAGTAAGATCCAAAAATGGTAATGTCTCCGGACTGAATTCCATGGTGAACTTAAGGTTGAAATTATTAATAGAGAGTGCTCTCATAAATTCTCTCAGGTTCTCCACGCTTGACTCCCATACCAAAAAAATATCGTCGATGTATCTATACCAACAGGATATGCTGGCCTGATACATCGATAGGTTGGGGTCGGTAAGTAGAGAACGCTCCCACCCCCCCAGGTACAAGTTAGCGTAGGATGGGGCACAACATGTCCCCATCGCTACTCCCTGTACCTGGAGGTAGTGGGAGTCGTCAAAGGAGAAAACATTCTTGGTTAGAATATGCTTTAATAGCTCTAATATGAATATATTATATGGTCTCCGTATCGGATCACTGTCCCTAAAGAAACTTTCCACCACCATTAATCCCAAAGAGTGGGGAATGCTGCAATAAAGGGCCTCTACATCAATTGCAACCAGAAGGCTGGTTGGAGAGACTTTTTTATTGTGCAGGACTCGTAGTAGCGCTAAAGTGTCCTGTAGGTATGAGGGAAGTTGCGTCACATAAGGACGTAGAAAAGCGTCCACTAATCTACTGCCTTTTTCACTTTTGGCTCCTATGCCTGATATAATAGGGCGGCCCGGAGGTTTGCTGATATTTTTGTGGGTCTTGGGGAGTGCATAGAAGGATGGAACTCTAGGATAGGAGGTTTTGAGGGCCTCAAATATATCTTTATCAATAATTCCCTCGTTAAATGCTTGAGTTATGAGGATTTCATAATCTCCATTGAATGTTAGTATTCTCTCATATGGAATGAGACAATACCAATCTTCATTGGAGAGGATATCCAAACACATTTGTCTATAATATGTGGTATCCATTATTACTACATTTCCTCCCTTGTCCGCCATTTTTATTGTGATTTCTTTGTTGTCTTGAAGTTGGGAGATCACATATTGTTGATCTGACGTTAAGTTTTTTGTTTTTTGTGACCTGAAATCTAGTTTTTTGACTTCATTAGTTACTTGTTGTAAAAAAGTCCAGATGCTCGGGTTCGTTTTAAGGGAGGGGAAGTTGGTGGATTTATTAATGAATTTTGGAATTTCCCTGGGTGGAATTGCATGAGGGGGGTCCCCCGGGTAAAGCGGGGAAGCCCCCTCTGCAGGACCACCCTGGGATTCCTCACTCTCATCCAGAAGATCCATTAAGTCCTTCAGGGCAAGAAAGTCTCTGACTGTAAACCCCTTCCATTTTTCACGTTCAATGAGCTCTTGTTTTTTCTTTTTCCTTTCATCGTCAAACATAAATTTATAGGTAAGTCTTCTAGCAAACAGATTTAGGTCTTTGACGACCTCAAAACTGTTGGTGTGAGATGTGGGACAGAAACTTAGACCTAAACCCAAGACCTCTAATTCCATTCGTGATAAAGATTTTGATGATAAATTAATGACTTGTAACTGGTCCTCTATCGGTCTTTGTACGCAAATCTCTCCAGATTTTGCGGAGCTGTTGGGCGGTTTGGGGGGTCTTGTGTGGGGGGAAATAATTGAAAAACCTTATCTTTAATATTCTTAGAGATCACTCCTCCATTTCTTGCAGTATTGAAAGCTGGGAGGGGGGTGGATGGTGGAGGTAGGGGGGCTCTATTTGCTCCTGTCAGGCATTCCAGATCGGGGTATTCACCCCGAGTTGGAATGCGGGGATCTATCCCCATTAGGCCGCCCCCTCTTAAATCCTGGTCTTCATCTCCATTAATAGAGTAGTCCTTTAGTTTTTTATCTTTTCCCCCTTTATTTGCGTTGTCACCTGTAGTCTGCCTCTTCCTTGATCCTCTCTGTCTACCTCTCCCGCGTGTAGAAAAAGGGAGTTGGTTAGAACGGGCTGAATAGGAAAAATTTGATGAATCGGAGTCCGTACCATCTCTAAAGTCCCCATCACTTTGTGACTGTGTTTTATCTGTGTTCCCTTCTTGTTTTCTCTGATTTCTCTTTCTTTGTTTACCTCCCCTTTGGGGCCATCTATAGGCATACTTGCCATTAAACGCCATCTTGTCTCTAATGAACTTCACATCCTTTTTGTATATAAGATCCTTATTGTATTTCTCCAAGTATTCTTTAAGGGACTTATCCTTTTCCAGAAACTTGGGATGAGCACATAGGGATACATTCTGTTTTTGAAACTCTATGATCTCAGTATCAAGGTCCTTTATATCATTATTATAATGATCAATTAGTGCTAACATCATTTTGGAAGTACATTCCTGCAAGTTCAATTCCCATTTTTGTTTAAAGTCCATATTAGTCTCCCAGAGATTTGGGAAGACCTGAATTCTCAGACCTTGAGGATTCAGGCCTTCCTTGAGGTATCTCTCCAGGAATTTCACCTGCCAGAACAGGTTGGATTTCCTTTCGAGTGCCTGTCTTAGTTTTGTTATGAGTACCTCAATTTCCAGCTCAATTCCATGATCGTCCCCGCATTCTTTGTGTATTCTCGACATAAGCCCATCCCATTCAGAACCAGTATAGTCCGTCATTGTTGATTTTTCTAAAGGAAAAGCCACTCTAGTCTATGGGCAAAAGAAAGAATGAAGCAAAAACAGATTGAAATAATAACACGATAATAAAAATTAGTATTTGTACTGTTCAATTTATAGAATAAATCACAATTGTTACTATCCACTGAACCATAATGCTCAAAGTGGATTACTCCCAAAGCTAAAAATGAGCCTTTTCGGCTCTGGTAAATTTGTAGAAAAATGTGGAGAAGCTCGGGGGGGTACCTCGTCCTGAATTTAGATATAAAAAAACGAAGAAAGGGGGTTTTTAGCCAACCTGTCGGACTATCACGGTACCTGAACGGATGTATGTCTCAATACCAAAGATTGATTCTAAATAGTTTTATTAACACATAGTATACAAAAAACATATCATATATAAAAACAGTGAGGATCCTAGCAATCCAAAGGCATGCATATACATATAGCTTGTTGATAGATCAGAATGTTTGAACAAAACTCGCTGATTCAATGCTGGTTGACGCGTTTCGCTTAAAGCTTCTTCAGAACCAGAGCATAGCGGTTCGTGTATCTGTTGTACATATCAAGAAGACAAGGGGGTTATTTATGAGTGGATAGGCAAGTGTTATGTGTTTAAATATATATAATATTAGTCTCAATAAAGATATAAATGGTTCAGAGGGGTATATAGGAATTGCCTACCTTACACTTCTTGTTGGAAAGGTAGGAACTGGTATATGTCTACAGTGCCCAATGGTGTATCTAAAAATAAGTCTCTCAGGAGGACCGTTGAGAACTTGCCGAGTTTGGGATCTAGAGCACGCAAACAGGACAAGAGCTGCAGGTGAGAGAGAGAAGAGAAAAAAAAAAAAAAAAAAAAAAAAAAAACCCAACGAATCACTAAAGGTTCTGGGATGAAGTAAATGGGTGACCAATCCCATATAAGTATAATATAAACAAGTAAGTATGTATATCTAAAAGAAATACTCACATAAAAGGTAGGAAAAGGAAAAGTAATAATAGTGGAGCTGGGGTGTGCCAAATCGGCCAATAACAGAATGGTATTCTGCGGACAGATTTGTAATGCCGATATCCTGTAATTGATAACAGTAGTAAGGTAAGATATAAATAAAGAGACATTAGCTTCCAGTTTCAAAAGCCCCTTAAAAATACCTTAAAGGTCCAAGTGGGTCCTCCCCGTAAGTCTCCTTGTGAAAAGTGGTGATATCACGGGATGTTAGGAACACTATATCAAGTCCAGCATCACAAGGACAAGCTGAAAACAATCAATAAAAAAGAAGGAATGTATACAATACATCTCCAGCATGCAACATCCAGAGACACACGGTGGACTGCCACCAAGTGTGGCACAGTGTGAGAGTCAGCCTTACTAATCCAAAGAAAACATACCTGATAACCACTTGTAAAGGAGGGGAACAACCCAGCTGGGAAGAATCAAAAATCAAAAATCAAACTGGTCTTTGTAGAGATCCTCAGAGGCCCAGTCCAGCATGATCTTCTTGGAGGTCATTGTTTTTCCAATCCCAGCAGGTCCTTGTAACACCACAATCTTAGGGATGAACCCTTCTTCATCAGGGTCAAAGAGGGCCTGGATTGTGGTCGGGGATCTTTTCTCCGTGATCTGTACATGTCCTCTGCCTGAACTCCTTATTTCTTCTTCTTTTCCCTCTTTATTCTGGGGTCCCTTTATCATCAATAACTTGGTGAATCTTTTCTGTAGGTGAACAGTCTCCCCCACACGGGAATTATATTCTTTAATCCTCTGGAACTTCTCTTTCCCTCTGTGTTTCTTACTGATGTCTTTATGAGAGAAAGGAGAATATTTTATTCCTCATACACACATGAAACATGACAATGCAGAAAAGCCCACAAAGGGGTATGGGAGGAATTGGGACTATACAAGACCCAGGAAATAATGAAGATAGATGAAAATGATTAGGGATGGGCCGAACACCCCCCTGTTTGGTTCGCACCAGAACATCTCGAACAGGCAAGTTATAGCGAACCCTATTAAAGTCTATGGGACACAAACGTGAAAAATCAAAAGTCCTCATTTTAAAAGCTTATATGCAATTTATTGCCATAAAAAGGTATTTGGGGACCCGGCACTGCAATGCAAAAAAAGTTTTTAAAACAATAGTTTTTTTTTCCAGGAGCAGAAATTTTAACCACTTCCCATCCCGCCCATAAACATATGATGTCCACAAGAGGGATCTCCCATCCTGGGCGGGCATCATATGATGTCCTCGGCTTCCTTGCGGTATAGGGCGCGCATCACTGAGGAGCCGATGCGCATGCCCGGCGGCCGCAATGTTGCCTGGGCACTCGCAATCAAGTTTTACAGAGTAGGACCGTGGATCTGTGTGTGTGAATGCACAGATCCACGTCCTGTCAGAGGAGAGGAGACTGATCGTGTGAACCGAGTACAGAGGAACACACGATCACTTGTAAGCCCTTCTCCCCCTACAGTTAGAATCACTCCCTAGGTAACACATTTAACCCCTTGATCGCCCCTAGTGTTAACCCCTTCCCTGCCAGTGACATTTATACAGTAATCATTTTTATAGCACCGATCGCTGTATAGATGCCAATGATCCCAAAATAGTGTCAAAAGTGTCCGATACGTCTGCCGCAATGTCACAGTCATAATAAAAACTTTGAGTGGGGTCTCCCCTGTCCATGAGGGCCTGGTATGGATTTTAAGGGGAACTCCATGCCAAAATTTTAAAAAATTGCGCCCCCCCCCCCCAAATCCACATCAGAACCTTTTCCACATGCCCTCAACATGGGGGGTGGATGCTTTTGGGCAGGGGGGCTCTGTACCCCATGTTGATGGGGACAGGGGCTTTTTTCCCCAACAACCCTGGGCTGTGGTTGTCGGGGTCTGAGTGCGGGTGGCTTATCGTAATCTGGAAGCCTTCTTTAACAAGGGGGCCCCCAGATCCCTCCCCCGTATGTGAATAGGTATCGGGTACATTGTACCCCTACCCATTCAACAAAAAAGTGTCAAAAAGTAAAAACCACAACAGAGTTTTTGACAACTCCTTTATTAAAAAAAAAAAGTGTCCCGCGATGTCCATCCATCGTCATCACGCCGCCTTAAGGACCCAAAAAATAGAAAAAAAAGAAAAAAACTTTGCCTCCATGGGAGGCCTCCCGGCGACTGTTATCTTTTTGCTTTGACAGCTCTTATATAGACAAGGGCAGGGCCACCCGCTGAATTAGCCCGATGACCCCACCCCCTCTGATGTCACAGGACATCAGAAGGGGGCAGGGTCACTTGGTTACTTCACAGGGTGGCCCCGCCCTTGCCTATATAAAAGCTGTTAAAGCCAAAAGACAGCAGTCACCAGGAGTCCTCCCATGGAGGCGGAGCTTTTCATTTTTTTTCTATTTTCTATTCTATTTTTTCAAAGAGGACTGGAAAATAGACAGGATCAAACAAGCCAAGGTCATACACATGGGGTCAGATCAGGTACAAAGGCAGATGCAGAAGAGGAGTCAAGGTACGAGCCAGGGTGTGTGCAGGCAGAGAGCAGGGGTAGAGAGGGGTCAGAACAAGCCGGGCCAAACACTGGAACAGGAGCAGAGCAACAGGGAACAGGAAAATCATGAGAATATTGTAGACAACATAGCACTGATCCTGGGTACTGACCCAGTTTAACCGTTTCAGCCCCGGAAGATTTTACCCCCTGCCTGACAAGAGCACTTTTTGCGATTCGGCACTGCATCGCTTTAACTGTCAATTGCGCGGTCATGCGATGCTGTATCCAAACAAAATTGACGTCCTTTTTTCCCCACAAATAGAGCTTTCTTTTGGTGGTATTTAATCTTCTCTGCGTTTTTTTATTTTTTGCGCTATAAACAAAAAAAAGAGCAATAATTTAGAAAAAAACACAATATTTAGTACTTTTTGCTATAATAAACATCCCCATTTTTTTTTTTAAAAAGCAAACTTTTTCTCAGTTTAGGCCGATACATATTCTTCTACATATTTGTGGTAAAAAAATCGCAATAAGCGTATATTGATTGGTTTGCGCAAAAGTTATAGCGTCTACAAAATAGGGGATAGTTTCATGCCATTTTTATTATTATTATCTTTTTTACTAGTAATGGTGGCGATCTGCAATTTTTATCGTGACTGCGACATTATGGCGGACACATCGGACACTTTTGACACATTTTCTGGACCATTGGCATTAATACAGTGATCAGTGCTATAAAAATGCATTGATTACTGTAAAAATTTCACTGGCAGTGAAGGGGTTAACACTAGGGGGCGATCAAGGGGTTAATTGTGTTCCCTAATGTGTGTTCCAACTGAAGGGGGAGGGGACTGAATAGGGCAAATGACAGATCGCTGTTCATACTTTGTATGAACAGACGATCTGTCACTTCTCCCCTCAGAGAACCTAGAGCTCTGTGTTTACACACAGAGATCCCAGTTCTCGCCATGTCATGAGCGATCGCGGGAGCCTGGCGGTCATCGAGACTGCTGGGCACTCCCATCAGCTCCAGGGGCGAGCAACGGGTGCGCACGTGCCCCTAGTGACTAAGGTAGACATCTTGTCTACTGGCAAGCCCATCTTGACACTATGTGACTTTCTATTTTAATAGTGTTGTTAAAACGCCTTTCCTCTTTTGAGGTTTTTTATATTGCTTCAATAAGTTTTATAATTTTTTACTTCTATATCATTTACACCTATCTTCATTATTTCCTGAGTATTGTATAGTCCCAATTCCCTCCCATATCCCTTTGTGGGTTTTTCTGTATTGTATTACAGAGATAGATCCCCCCTTATTTTTGGGCCTAGGGACCTACCGTAGCTGCATTCACATGAAATAATATTTATAAGACAGAGTTGGAAATATTGTATTTCAACCATAAACTCGAAGAATAAAACCCTAAAAGAAGATATCCCATGAAATACAGAAGGATGGTGGAAGCATCCAAACTATGGTCACACCATCCAGACCAGAGGAGTAACTAGAACATTCAGGGCCCGGTACAGGAAACCATGAAGTGTTTAACTAAAAGTGCAGCACTAGGGCAAAAAGGGCAATTCATGGGAATCACACAACACACGTGATGTGCCAACATCTAAATATGAGATAATAAAGTGCAATTCATGGGAATCACACAACACACGTGATGTGCCGACATCTAAATATGGGATAATAAAGTGCAATTCATGGGAATCACACAACACACGTGATGTGCCGACATCTAAATATGGGATAATAAAGTGCAATTCATGGGAATCACACAACACACGTGATGTGCCGACATCTAAATATGAGATAATAAAGTGTAATTCATGGGAATCACACAACACACGTGATGTGCCGACATCTAAATATGAGATAATAAAGTGCAATTCATGGGAATCACACAACACACGTGATGTGCCGACATCTAAATATGGGATAATAAAGTGCAATTCATGGGAATCACACAACACACGTGATGTGCCGACATCTAAATATGGGATAATAAAGTGCAATTCATGGGAATCACACAACACATGTGATGTGCCGACATCTAAATATGGGATAATAAAGTGCAATTCATGGGAATCACACAACACACGTGATGTGCCGACATCTAAATATGAGATAATAAAGTGCAATTCATGGGAATCACACAACACACGTGATGTGCCGACATCTAAATATGAGATAATAAAGTGCAATTCATGGGAATCACACAACACACGTGATGTGCCGACATCTAAATATGGGATAATAAAGTGCAATTCATGGGAATCACACAACACACGTGATGTGCCGACATCTAAATATGGGATAATAAAGTGCAATTCATGGGAATCACACAACACATGTGATGTGCCGACATCTAAATATGAGATAATAAAGTGCAATTCATGGGAATCACACAACACACGTGATGTGCCGACATCTAAATATGTATAATAAAGTGCAATTCATGGGAATCACACAACACACGTGATGTGCCGACATCTAAATATGAGATAATAAAGTGCAATTCATGGGAATCACACAACACACGTGATATGCTGACATCTAAATATGAGATAATAAAGTGCAATTACAGTTTGAAATGAAATAAATCAGAAGATATGTGCAATATAATATCACAAGTGCAAAGACGGTGCAAACAAAAAGGGAAAGAAAAGTTCATTTGCAGCTGATTGTCATCAGAAGTCCCATGAAGAGGGGTGTATTGGAAATGACGATCAAATGCTCGGCAGCGTGATACCGATCACCACAAATAAAATGAAGGCTTACCAAAGAGCCAGCCCCCCCTTATTCAGAGAGGTCACAAAGCGCTTTTTTGGGTCTGTGATCCCCAGAAAAGATCTCCTGACGTCTCTCCCCAGTATCCTCAGAAGATATACACCAGGAATGTCACAGTCGATCGGGGCGTAGTGTGATAGAAAAGCCTCAGAGCCGGAGTATATGAAGAGACAAAAGACTCCACATAGCATAAGATTGTCTCTTCTTTGCTGTTTATTAACAGCAGTGCAAATACACAGGAGAGGAAAGAGTTCAATCTGAGAACATATCTCAATCCAAACACTTCCTTCAAATCCAGACAGCAATCGAATATGTGCAGTAGCGTGTGTACATGTCCATCCCGATGGTCGTTTCATCATAAATGACATCATCAGGGGTACGTACACACGCACCTCTACCAGTGCTATAAATGATCCAATTGGCAGACAAAGGAGCACAACCATTGGTCAAAAGATTAACTTAAGGACAATCATTAGTAGACAGTCATAGGCTCTGACATTGGGAGCTCATGGCGTATGAAAATCAATGTTTCCCTATGGGAGCCATCTTAACTGGTCCGCCACAAGTCGGTCTGACTTTGGAATGCGACTTGTGCTCTGATGATGTTGAAGGGGAACCCCATGCCATTTTTTTTAACTAAACGACATGGGTTCCCCCTTGGGTCTGGTATTGATTTTAGGGGAACCCCCATGCCGAAAAAACGGTGCGGGGGTCCCCCCAAAATCTAAACCAGACCCTTATCCAAGCACACAGCCTGGAAAGTCAGGAAAGGCATGGGAATGAGCGAGCACCCCCCCCTCCTGAACTGTACCAGGCCACATGCCCTCTACATAGGTGGGGAGTGCTTTGTGGCAGTGGGGCCCTGCGCCCCCCACCCCAAAGCACCTTGTCCCCATGTTGATGAGGACAAGGGCCTCTTCCCGAAAACCCTGGCTGTTGGTTGTCAGGGTCTGTGGGTTGGGGGCTTATCGGAAACCGGTTGCCCCCTTTAACAAGGGGGCCCCAGATCCTGGACCCCCACCCTATGTGAATGAGTATGGGGTACATTGGGGTACAAGAAATAAAAAAAAAAAAAACACAGCACACAGGGTGTTAAAATAATTTATTAAGGCAGCTCCGGCTCTTCCGACTTCTTCTCCCCTCTCCGGGTCTTCTCCGTTGATGTCTTCTAGCCCTCTCCGGTTCTTCTCCCCTCTCCAGGTCTTCTTGGCTCTCTCTCTGGTTCTTCTCCCTCTGTCCGCTGTCTTCTTGCTCTGCCGTGTCTTCTCCGACCCCGGCTCACCACCGTGGAAGACCAACAAAACAAGGAATTGGTCACACACTGGAACTCCAGATTATCTTGATGTCATCTTTATTGTCAAAAGGGTCAGACAGATACAGCCAATGGTAGACGTTTCACAAGTGATAGCTTGCTTGCCATCGCTTGTGAAACGCCTACCATTGGCTGTATCTGTCTGACCCTTTTAACAATAAAGATGACATCGAGATAATCTGGAGTTCCAGTGTGCGACCAATTCCTTGTTTTACCCGGAGAGGGGAGAAGAAGTCTGAAGAGACGCTGGAGCTGCCTAATAAATTACTTTAACACCCTGTGTACTGTGTTTTATTTTTGACACTTTTTTTCAGGTGAATGGGTAGGGGTACAATGTACCCCATACTCATTCACATAGGGTGGGGGCCGGGATCTGGGGGCCCAAAAAGCACCCACCCCCCATGTTGAGGGCATGCAGCCTGGTATGGTTCAGGAGGGGGGGGGGGCGCTTTCTCATCCCCACCCCCTTTCCTGACCTGCTGGGCTGTGTGCTCGGATAATGGTCTGGTTTGGATTTTGGGGGGTCCCAACATCATTTTTTCGGCGTGGGGGTTCCCCTGAAAATCCATATCAGACCGAAGGGCCTGGTCTGCCCTTGAAGGGGAACCCATGCCGTTTTTTTTACATTTTGCGTGGAGTTCCCTCTAAAGATTCATACCAGACACAGTGCCTGGTATTGTCCGTGATCAAAGTCAGATCCCTGTTCAGTGAAGTTGGATGCATGCCGGACTTCAAGTTGCAGGACAAAGTCAGATCCAAAGTGGTCTGACTGTCGTGTCGTACCAGTGTGAACCCGGCCTGAAGCTGATAAACTGACGTTAAAATCTAGTACCGACATGAAAAAAAAGCAGCTTTAAAAATGCGATTTTATCAGCGTTTTGCATTGTCGTCAATGCACGTTTAGCCACACTAGCTTTAAGATGCCTTTCTCTGCCTCTATTCAAAATCAATGGTTCCCTATGGGAGACCATTGATTTGAATAGAAGTCGCACCAGAAGTCGGATCATGATGATCTGACATGCGGTGCAACTTGTGTGCTGAGGATGTTGAAGGGGAACCCCCACCAAAACGAAAAAATTGGTGTGCCCGCATTTAACAGCTTTTACCGGCGGCTGGCGTTCAGACAACAGCCCATAAACTCTACTGTTGATAAACTTCAAAAAATGTCCATGTGTGCATAGACACATAGGATAACATAGAGGGGAGTTTAAGGGCTGTTAACCACTTTCAGACCTACCATTTTGCTGGCTTAAGACCAGACCACTTTTTGCGATTCGGCACTGCATCGCTTTAACTGACAATTGTGTGGTCGTGTGACGTGGCTCCCAAACAAAATTGACGTCCTTTTTCCCCACAAATAGAGCTTTCTTTTGATGGTATTTGATTGCCTCGGCAGTTTTTATTTTCTGCGCTATAAACTAAACAATAGCACCAATTTTGAAGAAAATAATTTTTTTTTTACTTTTTCCTATAATCAATATCCCCAAAAAATATATATAATTTTTTTCCCCCCCCCCCTCAGTTTAGGCCGATACGTATTCTTCTACATATTTTTGGTAAAAAAAAAAATCGCAATAAGCTTTGATTGGTTTGCACAAAAGTTATAGCGTCTACAAAATAGGGGTTTGTTTTATGGCATTTTTATTCATATTTTATTTTTTACTAGTAATGGCAGCGATTTTTATCATGACTGCGACATTATGGCGGACACGTCGGACAATTTTGACACATTTTTGGGACCATTGTCATTATTACAGCGATTGGTGCGATTAAATTGCAATGATTACTGTAAAAATGACACTGGCAGTGAAGAGGTTAACCACTAGGGGGCTAGGGAGGGGTTAAGTGTGTGCTAGGGAGTGTTTCTAACTGTAGGGGGGAGGGGCTGTGTGTAACACTACACTGATCAGCTCTCCCGATTACAGGGAGAGCTGATCAGTGACAGTGTCACTAGGCAGGATGGGGAGAAGCTTGTTTACTTTAGCATCTCCTCTTTCTTCCTCTCCGTGAGATGATCGCGTCCACGGGACCTGCAACCCGACTCACAAAGCTTGCGACGGGCACGCGAATGGCACGGCGGCAAATTCAAATGGACGTACCTGTACGCCCATATGCACGTCCGTGCCATTCTGCAGACGTATATATACATGTGGCAGTCGTAATGTGGTTAAAAAAATGCCCAAACTCCCAAAAAACTTCAGTTTATCAGCTTCAGTGTGCATGGAGCCTTATTGCTGTCACTGGTAAAAAGATGTGTCCATCAACCTAGATCAGTGGTCTCCATACTGCGCTCCGAGGGCTGAATGCGGCCCTTTGCTTGCCTTTATCCGGCCCTTGGGGCACTATCCCTCCCACTGATACGAGACCCTATTCTGCCATCTGACACCACTAATAGGGTACTATCCCTCCCACTGATATGAGACCCTTTTCTGCCATATGACACCACTAATGGGGCACTATTCCTCCCTATGATACCAGCAATGGGGCACTATTGTTCCCCCTAATACCAGATGTTTACTCCCACTGATACCAGGAAAATTTCCACTCCCGCTGGCCAAGTCCAGGCTCTCCAAGAGTCTGAAGGACAATAAACCGGCCTTTTGTATATATGTTTGGAGATCCCTGACCTAGATGAACAGATCCTTTTATAGACAGCCGTACAAGAGGCACTAGAATACACAGCGCCATCTTGTGGGTCAAAATCAAACCTCACATAAATAAATTGTAATTAATCATGCAGGCTCGTTTCCCCGTAATTCCAATTGAACATATAAAATGTATTCAAAAGTTAAAAACAATGCATTTAAGCATACATGAAAAATATACATTTAATAACCTATAAAATGTACATTTAATATCGGCACACATACATGCACAACATCTTACTGAGTTCATGGAGATATTGGACCCAAAATGGCTAGAATAAAATAGTGATGAATTTGAGAAAAATATATATGGAGCACTCACCCCCGAAGGAGCTGCTGGTTTAATTTGGGCTTACCGTTACCCTCTTGACCTTGTATGAGTCTAGGGGTTTCCCGAGGTAGATGGCCCAAAAAACTGCAGAAACTGACACTGGATCCACTTTGGGATTTTTTATTTGCAAAAAGGGTAGACAAACACAGTCTCTCAGTAAAGGATAGAGGGTTTAGGTGGAAAGTCCAGGAACTCTTGGAACTGCTCAAAACTGAATGTTTCCCACTATAGAATCCAGAGAATAGCCATTCTCAACTGGATTCTCACAGATATCGGATAAACCTTCTCTTACTAGGCCTAGCAGCCGATAGAGTGTTCAAATAGCATAAAGTCTCTGCCACAGACTTGGTTGTAGAACTTGTGAATAAAGTCTCTGCCACAGACTTGGTTGTAACTGAAGGATATAGACAAATTTAGAGAGCCCTCATATGGTACCAGTATTTTGCAGCCGGTCCGGCTCTTCCAGGCTCTTGCAGAGGAACCAGCCTTATGCGTGGCCCTCTCCCGAAGAGTCCTCCCCTGGTTGCTTTCTCAGTTGCTGGGCCTCTCCACAGATGAGACGGCACCGGACCACCTTGGAATCCTCCTTCCAGTTACTTTGCCTCGGGCTAGCCAGCCCCGAGACTCGGAATTGGATGGATCTGCACCCCAGGCCATGAGGGCCCTGGGGGCTGGTCAGGAGGACCAGGACCAAATAGACAGAAGATGGCTTCTGGACCGGAACCCCGAAGCACATGATCTCAGTACCTTAAGTACCCTCTCCCAGAATTCACAGCAAGACGACACTCCCACTGGTTGGTTCCGAGAGAGATTGGCACTCAATGCGCCCAGTCAAACTGCGTTCTCATACCCGCCAGAAGTGACAGCGACACCTATGGCCAAGCAGAACCCAGTGCAATCCAGTTAGACTAATACTGATACCATAATTTAGTACAATTAACCATAAAACCCAACTGTGGTTCCAGGAACATTACATTTACAAAACACATAGCACATGCTCGTCAGGAGCCCATCGCTACATATAGAATAAATTAAATTAAATGAAAGTAAAATAAATAAAATGTATTTATTCAAAGGGGAACAAGTTGTAATGTGTGGTGGAGGGGACATCAACTATTATTAATAAAACAGTTGATGTCCCACTCCACATTCAAACCATGAGGCACATGAGGACCCAATTTATATATCCAGTTGGTCTCAGCTCTGGAGATATTCCGCTTGCCATTGCTCCCACGCCAGTGAGGAACATACTTCTCAAGGGCAACAAAAGTGGTGCCCTTGGGATCCCGATTATGATACAAATCATAATGCTTTGAAACATTATGCTTGTCAAAACCCTTTCTGATGTTGGCTATATGTTCCTCCAACCTGACATGTAGCATACGAATAGTATGCCTTACATATTCTAGGCCACAAGGGCACCTAAGAAAGTAAACGACACACTTGGTTGTACATGAAATGAAGGACTTAATAGGGTAAGTGACTCCGGTACCCACCAAAGTGAACTCAGTAATCTTCCTCCCTCGATGTGTGTTGATTCTGCAGGCTTGACACTTCCCACAGAGATAGTAACCCTTCAGATCACCAAAAAAGGTGGGTCTGGTAGGGGGATTAGGGACATTGGGTGCTACCATATTTCTTAGGTTAGATGCCCCTCTGAAAATGACCCTTGGACGATCTGATGCTAGAGGACCAAGGACACGGTCATTCTTGATGACTGGCCAGTGTCTCTTAACAATCCTCTTAATTGCCCAATGATGACTCGAATATGTGGTAAAAAAGGCTAGACCAAAATCATTTACATTCTCACCTTGATTGTGGCAATTAATGATTGACCTTGAGTTAATCTTTTGACCAATGGCTGTGCTCCCTTGTCTGCCAATTGGAGCATTTATAGCACAGGTAGAGGCGTGTGTACATACCCCTAACAATGTAATTTATGACAAAACGATCATTGGGACGGACATGGACACACGCTACTGCGCATATGCGATCGCTGTCTGGATTTGAAGGAAGTGTTTGGATTGAGACATGTTCTCAGCTTGAACTTTTTGCTCTCCTGTGTATTTGCACTGCTGCTAATAAACTGCAAAGAAGAGACAATCTTATACTATGTGGAGTCTTTTGTGTCTCTATATACTACGGCTCTGAGGCTTTTCTATAACACCACGCCCCGATCGACTGTGACATTCCTGGTGTATATCTTCTGAGGATACAGGGGAGAGACGTCAGGAGATCTTTTATGGAGATCACAGACCAAACAAATCGCTTTGTGACCTCCCTGAATAAGGGGGGCTGGCTTTCTGGTAAGACTTCATTTTATTTGTGGTGATTGGTATTACGCTGTCAAGCATTCAATCGTCATTTCCAATACACCCCTCTTCATGGGACTTCTTCTGAAGAAAATCAGCTGCATACGAACTTTTTTTTGTTTGCACTTGTGATATTATATTGCACATATCTTATTAGTTATTTCATTTCAAACTGTATAAATTATTACACAATTGCACTTTATTATACCATATTTGGATGTAGGGACATCACATGTGTTGTGTGATTTGTATAAATTGAAATTTTTTCCCCAAAAAAAAACCCAAAAATAAAAAAAATGGATCCTGCTCCTTTAAAGCATGTTATACAGCACAGTGCTTGCGCTGTGTCACACCTGAAATACCTGGCTGATCCTGACAATTTCTGCCCTCCCCTCTGCAAAATGACCACAGTATATCATGGCTGCTGAGACCTGACACTGTGGTCAGTTTACGTGCCTCCATCATCCGCAGCCTTCTATCTGATCTCCTCTCTGCTCCTGTGTCCTCCTCCCCCTCCCGTCTCTGCTTGTGACAATGCTGCTTTTTTCTTTGTGCCCAATATCTGGGTTATAGTGCTCGGCTGCTGGCTATTTATGTACTAAGCGCGGATATATCTTTACACTTGTTTAAGAAACCATTAAGCCCCCCCCCCTGACCACAGGGGCCCTTTCTGTCAGTCCCAGGCCCTTTCCTCTGGTCCCAGGACCCTTCCCTCCAAGACTGGGGCTCCTCCCTCTGAGGCAGGGGCCTTTTCTCCAGCCCTTTATAAGCCCTGGTTCACACTGCTGTGACTTATCATTTGACTTGCAACACAAAGTCACATGAGTGATGTCCTAATCAATGCAACTTAAGTCACAGTAACAAAGAAAAAGGTTCCTGCAATACTTTTCTGTGACTTTGGTACGATTTGAGTGTCATAGACTACAATGTAAAATAAGAAATTTGCAAGCAAGTCACAAGAAAGTTGCAAGCAAGTTGCACAACTTTGGGGTCACAGCAGTGTGAACTGAGCCCATGTTCTGCAGTGGGTCCCCTTGCTGCCATCTTGGGCTCCCTACAGTGGCGGAATGCCAGGGCCCGGTCTCAAGTGCAACCTTTCTGACCCTGGTAGTTCCACCACTGATCCAGACTACAATAAAAACAAAATGTTCATCCAGAAGAGATTTCATATAAAACATGGATGTCCTACTAACCTGATAGTGTTTTGCCATGTGTCGTCTTCTTCAGTTTGGCTGGAAATAAGATTAGGGAAGTGATTAGTCCTGACAAACCTCTGAAATGTATAAAATAATAACTAAGAGAGTTATTAGTGTCACAGATCCTCCCAGACACCATCATCCCACCAACCCTCTGTAGATTGGAGTCTCTCCTCCTCCAGGTCATGTGGAGTGTCTTTGCCTGCCTGGTAACATCTCAACACATTGCAGTGACATGTGACCATGGTGGGGGGACCAGAAAAGCCCCCAATTCTCTATGCAGGTTTACAGACACACATCTAGAATCTGGAGCCTTGACTCCACTTTCTGGTGGAGGTTCAGGTGGATGCATGGGGCACAAGGCTCAGAACCCCGAGCAACAATCATGAGGGTCTCCTAGGAATACAGCTATAAATATGGAGGTTCTGTATAATAGACAAATGGCTGTGATTGTATTGCTCTGCCCGGCATGCTGAGTGGTGTCATTGTGTTATGGTGACTGACTGCCGGCATCCTGGAGAAATGTTACTCTGCTTCCCTTTTACATTGTTCCTGAACTCTGTAGCCTTTTCATTCATCCACAATTGTATACCCAAATTTATTTTATTCTGTAAACTCCCTCAGTAAAAATTGTTTAACCCCTTACTGACTGACTGAGGGGAAAACAAATATTAATGCCTTAACACAATTTTGCAACTTTGACATGTTTTAGTAAATCTGTCCATATCATCACTAGGGATGGGCCCAATGTTCAAGTCGAATGTAAGTTTGACCCAAACATTGGGTGTTTGCTCGTTGTGGGGCATTCACGGCAGATTTGAGCACCGTGGAATGCCCCATAATGCACTGCGAGATCGCAGTGTATTGACATCTGATGATTGGCCAAAGCATGTACCTGACCTGAATGCTTTGGCCAATTATAGTGTGCTCTGCTGTGAGAGCCATAATTGGCCAGAGGCATAGTGCCTTTGGCCAATCATGGCTCAAGGGGCTAAGTCCATGCCCCACACTATATAAGGCTGTATATAGGGTTATAATAACATGGAGATTGGCGGCCGTATATAGGGTTATAATAACGTGGAGATTGAGAGGACTTTAGCTAGAGGCATGTTAGTTAGTGGTGTACAGGCAGTTTAGTATATATATATATATATATATATATTTATATATATATATATATATATATATAGCAGGTACCTCTCCAAGCTGATTGAATCCATGAAGAAGAGAGCTGCCTGCTAGCAGCTTCATGGACTTTTCACCCCCTTCCCCTCATACACATAGAGGCTAGTCTGTTCTTCCCCTGTGTTCCTATTGACCAGGAGGAAGGAAGCCAATTGTAGGAGCAGCTAAAAAGTAGTCTGGAATATGAAGTCCCAGCACAAAGCTGCTCACTAATCTTTAAAGACACAGAACTACAAAACCCAGCCTGCATTGCATGAAAAACAGAGGATGATGGGAGAGACTATAAAAAGATCTGCAGACAAGGCCAGAGGTGGTTGTTTCCTGGATCCCATTGTGAGAACACCATCCTGTTGCTGTGTCAAGGGATTGCGGCCTACCCAGGGGCACACAGCCTACAGCTTCAATCCAGAGGGTCAGGACGCCATCTGCTTTCAAAAGGACGCTCTGCAGCAATGCTGTATGCCACAGAATCGGCCGTTTCACCAGGTCAGCAGATTGGAGTCTGTGATTAGGAGAATTGTTTCATCCCTTTTCAGAGGATCGCTGAACGTGTACAGGATTGGTGAGTGGGCTCTTGCCCAGGAATCTCATTGCCTTTTATAAATTACACATGTGAACACTGTGCACATACATCTGTTACCCAGATCGTGTAGAGGAGTGTTATATCACAAGACATATGACACAATGTGCAGCGCTAATAAAAAAAAAAATCTTAACTATAAATGCATAAAAAAACTATGTGTAACATCAATATATATATAACGGGGTTAAAAAAAACTAAAATGACATTTATATACCTATATAAATATTACTTTCATAGTTCTACAGTTAAAAAATGAACACCTACAGTAGTGATTATCTGTTGTTTTTTGTACTATAAAGGGCCGTGTTACTAAAGTCTCAGGCCTGGTTCACATCTATGTTTTTTTTGTGCTTTTTGCAGAAACGCACTACAGTAAAAATATTCAGCAAAAGTCCAAATAACATTTGACATGTGATAATAGTGTTTTCATGCAGTGTGCACACGTCCCCCACCAGGTTAAATAATAAGCCTGTATTTTGATAATAGCCTGCAGCGATCCTGGAGTATTGGTACAGATCACAAGACACCTTCTCCTCCTGTTGGTAGCCCAGCTCAAGAGCCACTATTTTCTCCATGTGTGTTCCGGGACTCTCCTCATATGTATTATATGCCAAAAAATGACAGAGGCGTGCAATAGCGTGATACAGATTAAAAAATATTTAATTCCAAACAGGACTCCACATACATAAAACTCACATTTCCAATAAATAAAAAACGCCTTTAAAGTGCTATAGTGCTGAGGGGTGATAGAGTCACCTGTGGTCCGGTTCTGCAGCCCCAGATTCACAGCATTCCCCTGTTCTGTGCCTGCTCTGTAACACTTCCTAGTGCCTCCTGTGTCAGCCGATCAAGCTCCTCCTACCGGTTTTGTCACTCTTGTGCCATACCCTGCGATACTCTGCAATACCCTGCCATACCCTGCGATAATCTGCAATACCCTGCCATACCCTGCAATGCCATGCAATACCCTGCGATACTCTGCAATACAATGCAATCAAAGCCAGGATCGTTTATTTTTCTATTTCAGGCTTTCCAGCCTAGATGTGAGATGTGGGGTCTTATTGACCCCATATCTCACTGTAAAGAGGACCTGTCATACCATATTCCTATTACAAGGGATGTTTACATTCCTTGTAATAGGAATAAAAGTGATCAAACAATATTTTTTGGGGGAAAAAAGTGTCAAACTAAAATAAAGTAAACTGAACAATAAAAAAATGTAATAAATTTAAAGCGCCCCTTTCCACGTGTGTTCGCATGCAGAAGCGAACGCATACGTAAGTCCCGCCCACATATGAAAACGGTATTCAAACCACACATGTGCGGTATCGCTGCGAACGTTAGAGCGAGAAAAATAATTTTGGCCCTAGACCTCCTCTGTATCTCAAAACATGTAACCAGTAAAAATTTTTAAAGCATCCCCTATGGGGATTTTTAAGTAGCAAAGTTTGGTGCCATTCCATGAGTGTGTGCACTTTTGAAGGGAGACATGTTTGGTATCTATTTACTCGGCGTAACATCATCTTTCACATTATGCAAAAACATTGGGCTAACTTTACTGTTTTGTTTTTTGTAAAGCACAAAACTGTTTTTTTTGCCAAAAAAACGCGTTTGAAAAATTGCTGTGCAAGTACCGAGATAAAAAGTTGCAATGACCGCCATTGTATTCTCTAGGGTATTTGCTAAAAAAACATATATAATTTTTTGGGGTTCTATGTAATTTTCTAGCAAATAAATTATGATTTTTTACATGTAGGAGAAAAATGTCAGAATTGGCCTGGGTGCTCCAGAACGCCTGCAGGTGCTCCCTGCATGTTGGGACTCTGTATGTGGTCACGTAGGGTGACCACATTTCCAAACTGCCATTCAGGGAAACCCCCCCACCCCCCAAAAAAATATGATTTTTGACATATTTTTTTCCAGATCTTTGGGGCAAAGGGATATGAAATCAGCGGGCCCATGTGCAAGATCAAAAGTGGGCCCTAGGCATCAAGAACAACAACAATATGGTGCACAAAGCGCGTTGTGGTGAACAGTGGACATAAATTGCGCTAAATATTGGCTTAAAGGGGGTGTTGTTAATAAAGTGCAGAATATAGTAATGTTAAATAGGGAATGCAGAGTGTATGGTGGTGAGTAAAATGTACAGGAGAGGAGAGCGGAGTGTATGGGGGGGGGGGGTAATATGTACAGGAGAGGAGTGCGGAGTGTATGGCGGGGGGTAATATGTACAGGAGAGGAGTGGGGAGTGTATGGGGGGGGGTAATATGTACAGGAGAGGAGTGCGGAGTGTATGGCAGGGGGGTAATATGTACAGGAGAGGAGTGCGGAGTGTATGGCAGGGGGGGTAATATGTACAGGAGAGGAGTGCGGAGTGTATGGGGGGGGTAATATGTACAGGAGAGGAGTGCGGAGTGTATGGCAGGGGGGGGTAATATGTACAGGAGAGGAGTGCGGAGTGTATGGCGGGGGTAATATGTACAGGAGAGGAGTGCGGAGTGTATGGCGGGGGTAATATGTACAGGATAGGAGTGCGGAGTGTATGGCGGGGGGTAATATGTACAGGAGAGGAGTGCGGAGTTTATGGCGGGGGGTAATATGTACAGGAGAGGAGTGCGTAGTGTATGGGGGGGGTAATATGTACAGGAGAGGAGTGCGGAGTGTATGGCGTTGGGTAGTTAGTGGAGAGAGGAGGAAGAGGAGTGCAATACCACCTCCTGATAGTCTGTCAGGCACTGCTATAACACCTTGGTGGTGGGGCACTCCGAAGGATTTAAGGGGGCAATCTGGAGGCACTAAGGGGGCACCCTGTAGGTTGTAAGGGGATGTAAGGGGGCACTCTTAGTCAGAGCCCCCTTACATCCTTCAGGGTACCCCCTTACATCCTCTGGAGTGTGCCTTACATCCTCCTCCAAAGTGCCCTCTTACATCCTCCTCCAGAATTGCCCTGAATCTCTAGCAAAGTTCCCAGGATTCCAGACGGTACAATTGTCCCCAGCCAGTTTGTCTTTGAAGATGGGGAAGGGGGCAAGTTGTCAAAGAAGAATACTTGCAGTGATTTTGGGGGATAAGAGCATGCTGTATGTGCTAGGGGGCACAGAGAATATGTGCTGGAAGGGGGGGGTGAATAAAAAAATCTGACTCCCCAGCACAATTTCTCTCCCCTCCTAAAGTGCCCCCTAGCACATACAACATGCTCTTATCCCCCGAAATCACTGCAAGTATTCTTTTCTGACAACTTGCCCTCTGTCTCTGTCTCCTTCTCCTGCAAGTGCCAAGCATTAATATTCTGTACAAACCTCAGATCAGCACGTCCCGTCCTGTTGTGTGCTGTGTCCATTCTCCTCCCCCTCCTTTTTCTGTGACATCCGAGCCGAGGAAAAGGGGTAGGGGACTTTAGTCCCTGTGTTAGTGTGAGGTGGGCAGGAGGGGGGAGGAAGGGAGAGGGAGAGATGCCATACACAGTAATCGCAGCGTGTGGGAAAAGAAACACCACACACAAGCTGTAAGCCAGTCACTGGAGCCAAGTGCCCGAAATGAAAGGACCAGCAGTGACTCCCAGCAGCACTAGCATGGAGGAGGAGGAGGAAGTAAAATCCTCCTCCACTTTCAATGCTGGGCAGTAACGTGACTGGTTGCCAGACGCCAAGCGGCTATAGCAACCAGTGATCAGGAGTAGGTGGAGGCAGAACCAGCGCTATGGCGGCTCGGTCCGCCCCTGTTCCCAGATTGTCAGTTTCATTCCGGGACACTGTATTGTCCTGGAATGAATGTGCCCGGGACCAGGGACAAAGATGTAAATTACGGGATAATCCTGGGCAATCCGGGATACGTGGGCACCCTAGCCACGCTGTGTAAAAGATTTTGCAAAGAATATTGGGAAAAAAATTACAACTTCAAAAATCTCACAATGCCTCTTTCTAAATACATTGGAATGTCTTCTTTCCAAAAAGGGGTAATTTGGGGGGTGTTTGTACTTTTCTGGCATGTTAGGGTCTCAAGAAATAAGATAGGCTGTTAGTACCTCAGGTGTGATCAATTTTCAGATATTGGCACCATAGCTTGTGGACTCTATAACTTTAACAAAGACCAAATAATATACACTGATTTGTACTTATTTTTACTAAAGATATGTAGCAGTATAAATTTTGGCCAAAATTTATCAAGAAAAATAAAAAATTGACAAAATTTTATAACAGAAACAAAGAAAAATTTTTTTTTTTACAGAATTTTCAGTCTTTTTTCTTTTATAGCGCAACAAATAAAAAACCCAACAGTGATTAAATACCACCAAAAGAAAGCTCTATTTGTGTGAAAAAAAATACAAAAATTTTATATGGGTACAGTGTTGTACGAGTAATTGTCATTCAAAACGTGAGAGCACCTAAAGCTGAAAATTGGTTTGGTTATTAAGGGTGTTTAGGTGCCCAGTGGTCAAGTGGTTAAGGCCTGTACACATGATCAGACTTTTTGACAACAAACATGCAAATTAGCTGTTTGAAGGCAACATCCGACCATGTGTACGCTCCATTGGACAAACTTTTTCGTGTTTCATCTGACTTTTGTTGGCTGTGTGAATGGACAAATTTTCTGGCAACAAAAGTCTGATGGAGCAAAGTCCGATTGTGTGTACACAAAAACATCGGACTTTTGTACAATGTACAAAAATCCATGCTCAGAACCAATGCAAAAGATCAGACAACAATACAGAAGTTGACCAAACGTGGTGGTAAAGAGCAGACAAAACACGTGATTTGGTGAAAGTTGGCTGAAAAAGTCCTGCCGTGTGTATGCAATACAAGTTCACGGCCGACGCCCTTTGTACAAAAATCCACGGGAAAGTTTGTACAAAGTCCGATCATGTGTATGAGGCTTTACTCAATAGTTTGTATCCTAATTTGTTATGTATGGTTTCACTAATATTTATTCATTATGCTAATTATTAGTTATTAGACTTTATCACTAATTAACATATTTAGCGCTTCCCACTATATTTGTTTTCAATCCTGTATATATACAATGTATTATATAATGGATCCTGTATGTATACAATGTATTATATAATATATCCTGTATGTATACAATGTATTATATAATGGATCCTGTATGTATACAATGTATTATATAATATATCCTGTATGTATACAATGTATTATATAATAGATCCTGTATATATACAATGTATTATATAATGGATCCTGTATGTATACAATGTATTATATAATATATCCTGTATGTATACAATGTATTATATAATGGATCCTGTATGTATACAATGTATTATATAATGGATCCTGTATGTATACAATGTATTATATAATGGATCTTGTATGTATACAATGTATTATAAAATATATCCTGTATGTATACAATGTATTACATAATGGATCCTGTATGTATACAATGTATTATATAATATATCCTGTATGTATACAATGTATTATATAATGGATCCTGTATGTATACAATGTATTATATAATGGATCCTGTATGTATACAATGTATTATATAATGGATCCTGTATGTATACAATGTATTTTGTATGTATACAATGTATTATATAATATATCCTGTATCTATACAATGTATTATATAATGGATCCTGTAAGTATATAACATATTATATAATGAATTCTGTATGTATATTTCCGTGAGGCCTCATATTTGCATACTGTCAGTGGGAAGTGGTTCATCCAGTTGGAAGCTCCTGATTGGTCACTGGCTTTCCCTGGATGACATTCCTAGTTCTTCCTCACACATATATTGATCGGAAATGGACATTATATATGGGAACTCACCATTTTGTGCTCTCCTTTCCTTGAGGTCATTTGCGGGTCCCTTCAGATCGATGACTTCAAAGACATCAATGGTGACATCCAGAGCCCCTTCTTCTCCATATTTGTCTATAAGGAGGTCCTTGGCGGTGGTCCAGTCTGCATTTTCTAGTTTTCCTCGGGGGATGGGACGTTTATCTCCATAGGAGAAATCAGACAATTTGTTCCTAAATCTCTTGAAGTCAGATGCTTTCAGATCCTCCAGAGAATCTATGATAAGATCCCCGGAGGTTTTTGGGACCTTTCCCAGGACACCAGGAGCGGACCCTGCAGAGAGAACAAGCAACAACTATACAAATTCATTCTGATTGGATGATTTTCAACACATGACAGCAGATACAGTGCCTTGAAAAAGTATTCATACCCCTTGAAATTTTGTCACATCTTGTCATGTTACATCCAAAAACGTAAATGTATTTTATTGGGATTTTATGTGATAGACCAACACAAAGTGGTAACTAATTGTGAAATGGAAGGAAAATGATAAATAGTTTTCAAATAAATATGTGAAAAGTGTGGGGGGCCTTTGTATTACGCCGAGTCAATACTTTGTATAACCACTTTTCGCTGCAACTACAGCTGCAAGTCTTGCCACAAATTTCAATTTGATTTAGGTCTGGACTTTGACTGGACCATTCTAACACATGAATATGCTTTGATCTAAACCATTCCATTGTAGCTCTAGCTGTATGTTTCGGGTCGTTGTCCTGCTGGAAGGTGAACCTCCTCCCCAGTCTCAAGTCTTTTGCAGACTCTAACAGGTTTTCTTCTAAGATTGCCCTGTATTTGGCTCCATCCATCTTCCCATAAACTCTGACCAGCTTCCCTGTCCCTGCTGTAGAAAAGCATCCCCACCACATGATGCTGCCACCACCATGTTTCACGGTGTGGATGGTGTGTTTTCCGCCACACATAGCGTTTGTTTTTTAGGCCAAAAAGTAAAATTTTGGTCTCATCTGACCAGAGCACCTTCTTCCATATGTGGATTTCTGCAGCTCCTTCAGAGTTACCATGGACCTCCTGGCTGCTTCTTTTATGAATGCTCTCCTTGCCCAGCCTGTCAGTTTAGGTGGACGGCCATGTCTTGGTAGGTTTGCAGTTGTGCCATACTCTTTCCATTTTCCAAAGATGGATTGAACAGAGCTCCGTGAGATGTTCAAAGCTTGGGAGATTTTTTTATAACTTAACCCTGCTTTATACTTCTCCACAACTTTATCCCTGACCTGTCTGGTGTGTTCCTTGGCCTTCATGATGCTGTTTGTTCACTAACGTTTTCTAACAAACCTCTGAGGGCTTCACAGAACAGCTTTATTTATACTGAGATAAAATGACACACAGGTGGACTCTATTTACTAATTAGGTGACTTCTGAAGGCAATTGGTTCCACTAGATTTTAGTTAGGGGTATCAGAGTAAAGGGGGCTGAATACAAATACCCCCCCCCACCCCACACTTTTCACATAATTATTTGTAAAACATTTTGAAAACCATTTATAATTTTCCTTTAATTTCACAATTAATGTCCACTTTGTGTGGGTCTATCATATAAAATCCCAATAAAATAAATTTATGTTTTTGGTTGTAACATGACAAAATGTGGAAATTTTCAAGGGGTATGAATACTTTTTCAAGGCACTGCAAGTCTATACTGGCAGCTGGCAATGCTATAAAGAGAATATAGAAGGGAAGGGAAATTAAATTATCCCCCAATATGTCTATATGTACATTATCCTATGGAGAGATTGATTTCACTGTGGTAATCTCACACGATTGCCTCCATAATGGTAAGTTACCTCTCAGATGGATGAATATTGGGTGCAAACACCTAAGGGGTCTATTTATTAAAAAAAATCACCTTCATGAATAATTCACATAATGTGTGTAATATGTTTATTTCCTATAATCTTCAGCTCCATCTAGTGGCCATAATGTCATCTATTACTGGTTGAGGTATTTTAAGAAAATACTGTATTATGGCCACTAGATGTAGCTGATGATCATAGGAAGTAAACCTGTTAGACTAATTACAGGGTTTATTAGTGATGGTTGTAGAAATGACACAAGCTCATAATATTTTTATATATATACCGTATATACTCGAGTATAAGCTGACCCGAATATAAGCCGAGGCACCTAATTTTACCACAAAAAACTGGGAAAACGTATTGACTCGTGTATAAGCCTAGGGTGAGAAATGTGCAGCTATTGTAAGTGTAAAAGAGGGTCAACAATGCCCACTTGCAGCCTCACTGTGCCCATTTGCAGCCATAGGTCCCCCAAACTTCAAACTTGGTAGTTAAGGGTTCCTAGATGCCCCCTAGTTGCAGCCAATTTGGGGTCTCTGGACATAAAGGGTCCTGAAATGAAATTGCTGCAAATGGACACAGTTGATTTGGATATGTTGTATTGCTAGTTCCACTGGGTTTGCACACCAAATTTGGGGTTCCTAGCACCAAGTGGCCCCGAGATACGGGGCCCCAAATTCGGGTCGGAAAATGTCAAGTACTTTTATGCAGCAGAGAATGACATTTTCCGAACCGACTTTGGGGCCCCGTATCTCGGGGCCACTTAGTGCTAGAAACCCCAAATTTGGATATGTTGTAGTGCTAGTTCCACTGGGTTTACACACCAACCCAAGTGGCCCTGAGATACGAGGCCCCAACGTCGGCTCAGAAAATTTCATTCTCTGCTACATAAAAGTGCTTGACTCGCGTATAAGTTGAGGGGGGCACTTTCAGCACAAAAAAATGTGCTTAAAAACTCGGCTTATACTTGAGTATATACGGTAGACCTCCTAATGTACAGTATATGTAGGGATTTTAAACATCATGTTTAGTGATTGTTTCATAGTTAACTAAAATAAACTATAAATTCTTTAAGAAACCTTCCCCCCTGAATAATGATGCGTCTGATCAGGGTGAACTAAGAACTCTGATTACCCCCAAATCACCCAGCAGTATGTGTCATGTGACACAGGGCTGTTTTTTCTCCTTAGGATTATAGACAAAGAATTCCCCCGATCACTACACAAATAGCCATAAAATTTGGGGTCCTCCAGTCATTATGGATCACTGGACCATCTCAGAAGATCATTTCCATCAATGATAAATAAAATCTGAAGACATGGGAATGTGATGGTGGAATTGATAAAAGCTCCTGAACTCTTCTAATTGGTGGACTGACCAGATGCCTACAGGAAATGTCCAGACTATGGAGACATGAGATGTCCTATCATCTAATTCCAATCTCTGGAGATGTGAGATGGAGGAAAACATTGGAAAGGATTGTCAGGATCAGCAGTCATACCTTGTGGGGAGGAGGATGAGGAGGAAGAGTTCGCCATGACATCAGGAGATGACCCGAGATGACATCACCTGGAAGGATCACAAACAATAATAAAATAATTTGTAGTGCGATGAACAGGATTTTTTTTCCTTATGTAAATAACGATTAGCTGTCTAGTTAGATCTGAAATGGACTTCTGTCATTTACAGCCCATAACTATGATAGTCAATAAATAACTTAATCCCTGCATTAAATATCAGGATTGCATTACATACAGAGTGCAGAGTTCAGGGGGGTTACACACACAGAGTGCAGAACTGTCGCTTGTAAACACAGAAACCCGACTTCTGTATTTACAAGTGATTGTGGTGAGCAGCCCCCCCAAGGGTCTGAGCCAGAGGTGGTGGAACTGAGTTCCACCAAGTTCCCCTGAAAAAAAGCCCTGCTTATAGGACGTGTATATACACCTCTAGTCCGGTGTGTTCCAAGGTTTTTCCGGTCATGTGATCAGGAGTCTCACTAAGGTGGCTCGTCTAGTCCAAACAGTCCAAGCAGTGCATGCTTATCCTGGTAGGGCCAGGGGAGGAGATGTTAGTGCAGGAATACCACGCACATTAGCTGGTATGCACTAGTAGAGCACGATGCTTGTCCGATGCAATCCATGTTGATGCATTTCGCGCACTCGATCGTGCACTTCTTCAGAAAAAACGATGCTAGTCTACATTCTCATTTTAAAGGAAAAAGTGTCCAATCAGCATTAATTGAGTCAGATTTCAATTGAAGGCCATCTTGTGGTGACAAAGTATATTGCATGTATTAAAAAGACATAATAAAAAGTGGTAGAACATGAGAAGTGAATAGATGGGTGTTACAGCAGAATTGAATCCTATATTGCTGAGTATTCACCCTATAATTATGTTGCAGTGAAACTGCACAAGTATGGGATTTGTTTAATCAAATATTTATTTAATTTTGACAAATCTATTCAAATAAAGATTTTTTAATGATCAAATTGGTAGATTGGATTGATTTGATAAATTAGATAAACGTTCATTTAGCGAGGGTATCAACTGCCTTTGTTATTATTATTTTTTTTTACTAGTAATGGCGGTGATCAGTGATTTTTAGTGGGACTGCGACATTGCGGTGGACAGATCAAACACCTAACTGACATTTTTGACACTTTATTGGGCAGTGACATTATTACAGTGATCAATGCTAAAAATATGCACTCTTATTGTACTAATGATACTGACAGGGAAGGGGTTAACACTAGGGGGCGATCAAGGGGTTAAATGTGTTCCCTGGGTGTGTGGTCTAACTGTATGGGGGAAGGGCTGCCTGGGAAAACACACAGATTTGTCTTCCTGCATAGCAGAAAGACAGGATCTGTGTGATCTCCCTGGTCAGTTCTGTCACTCTGGGTGGCCGGGGGACACTGAGTCAGCCCCACCCACTGATTTGCTCCCCCGCTGGCCCGTGGGAGCGTTCGCGTGCCCACAAAACCCGCGACCGACATACAATGACAGCGATTCGCTGGAACAAGCTGACCTGCCGCAGTAAAATTATGCCGGTTGGTTGGCAAGTGGTTAAAATATCTAATAGTTATGTTTATCATCCATGTTCATTTATTAGGATTTGATTTGCCTTTACTATATGTAGCAATGTGGATTACAATTGCACAGTACAGCGAATCCTGATCATCTCTGTGTATCGTATTGTCCCTCTAGTGCCCACCACAAACTAACTGACCTCATATTTGTGAGCCAAATCAAAGGGATTGTTAGTTCCTCAGAATGGCAATTAATAAAAATGCTATAATACTATCCCCTATTTTGTAAACGCTATAAATTTTGAGCAAACCAATAAAGAATCGCTAATTGCGATTTTTTTTACCAAAAATATGTAGAAGAATACGTATCGGCCTAAACTGAGGGAAAAAAAAAAATTATATATTTTTTTGGGATATTTATTATAGCAAAAATTAAAAAATATTGAATTTTTTTCAAAATTGTCAATCTTTTTTTTGTTTATAGCGCAAAAAATAAAAACCGCAGGGGCGATGAAATACCACCAAAAGAAAGCTCTATTTGTGGGAAAAAAATACATCAATTTTGTTTGGGAGCCACGTTGCACGACCGCGCAATTGTCAGTTAAAGTGACGCAGTGCCGAATCGCAAAAAGTGGTCTGGTCTTTTTTTTTTTTGTATATTCTCTTTTTATTTTTATAAGTTGATTAAATTTAACAACATTCTCAAATATCAAAATATTACATTACAGATAATTAAAATCATCCTCCCTCCCTCCCCTCTCTCTCTCCCCCCTCGCGCCATGATACTTTATCCTAGTCCTCCAGCATTCTTAGGTGTTCTGCTGTTTTTTTAAACTCTATCCACCTCCCCCATATACCGCTGAATGCTTCCAACGAGTCCTCACTCCTATGTATTGTTTCTTCTATTGAGCTTAACCAGTCTATCTTTACCTATCCAATCGTTTATTGATGGGGGGTCGGGAGACATCCATACTTTTGGGATTAGACTCTTGGCCGCATTTAGCAGATGAGGTGTCAAAGTATTCTTATATTGGGCTACTGTTTTATCTGTGTCATGAAACAGGCATGAGCATGGCTCCTTCCTAACTTGCTCCCCTGTTATTTGGTGAATATTGTCTATGATTGTTTCCCAGTATGGCTGAATCTTTACACAATCCCATCACAGGTGCGCAAATGTTCCTGGAGCATTACACCCCCTCCAAACACTTTGATGAGGTGTCTACGCTAAACCTTTGAGCTCTTTGCGGGACAATCAGTGGCGGAACTACCACCATAGCGGCACATGCAGGCGCTATGGGGTCCGCAGCAGAGTGGGGCCCGCTGAGGACAGGTGCCGCAGGTCCGCAGGCGGCTCCGCGGGTGAGAGCGGGTGGCTTCGCGGGAGGCTCCGCGAGTGAGAGCGGGTGGCTCCGTGGGTCCGCGGGAGGCTCCGCGGGTGAGAGCGGGTGGCTCCACGGGCGGCTCCGCAGGTGAGAGCGGCAGCTCCGTGGCTGAGAGCGGGCGGCTTTGTGGGCGGCTCCGCAGGTGAGAGCGGCGGCTCCGCGGGCAGCTTCGTGGGTGGCTCCGTGGGTGAGAGCGGGCGGCTTTGCGGGAGGATTCCGCGGGCGCGAGCGGGCTGGCCAATCAGGGAGCTGGCGGGCGGGAAGCAGAGAGATGACATCATCTCTCACTGCCCGGTGCCCGCCCAGAGTGTCAGGTGGGTTGGGATGTTCACAAGGTCATGGCGGTGCAGATGAGCAGGTAAATCCAAGCAGTCCCCAAGGGGGTCGTGCTACATATACTTATAGATAGAGTATGAATGTTACAAAAAATGGTCACTGCTCCCACCTATAACTTATCTTTATAGCAAGAAGCACTGGAAGGGCAATGCATGTCAAGTAAAAATATCATGCTCCACTAGATAAATAAAACATATACTGCTGCAAACACTGGAGGTGATACCAAAACCCTAAAATAACTAAATATAAAAAATAGTGGGTGACGGGGGGTGTGACCGGATGTGAGAGGTGTGAGGTGTGAGATGAGATGAGGGATAGTGAGGAGTGAGAGACTGTCTGCGTGATCTCCCTCCACCCCCCCCCCCCCGATATGCCGAGAAACCTGAGTGACTCTCTCCTCTCAGTAGTATCATAGCCCTGGCGGCGTGAGAGCCGTGGCCCACGAGACTCTCCGGACATTGCCGAAAAACTTCCGTGACACGGCTCGAGCCCGACTGCGCTCCGAAAGTGACGTGAGGGAAAAGTCCGGGTCCGGGTGGCTTTACCTCACATTTCTATTCTAATTTTTCAGACTATCTGTCTCCAGTTATGGAAGAAGCATTCAATTCCATCTCACAGAGTGTTCTTTTCCACGGCACGCTCAAGACACGCATACAACTGTTATTCCAAAAGCCAACAAAGATCCGGCACTATGCTGTAGCTACAGACCCATTTATTTCATTCATTTGGATTAATCATCTTACGATCGTCCTATTGTAGCTTTACTGCTACAGGATGGCCACTGTGCACAGGACCATTTGTGTATATATATATATATATATATATATATATATATATATATATATGCGCGTGATCCTGCACTTTCGGTTCACCGCTCGTATAATCACAGCGGGAACCAATCAGCGGATACCGCGGACTTGATGTCCTCCGGCACCCATAGATTACGCCATTACTAGTAGTTGCATGTAGGCTTCAGTCTTATATACCTTCCCTGATTCATTTAGATCAGGTTTGGTTTGTCCCTGGTAGAGAAGCCAGGGACAACACCACTTAAACAATCACTCTCATTGATTATGTTAGTAAAAAAACTTTTCTCTTCTCACAATTGATGCAGAGAAGGCTTTTGACTGCGTCTCGTGGGATTTTATCTCGGCCCCCTTAAGACCCGTACACACGATCTGACTTTTTGACAACCAACATGCAAATTAGCTGGTTTGGACCAACATTCGACCGTGTGTACGCTCCATCAGACCAACTTTTTCCAGGTTTCATCTGACTTTTGTTGGCTGTGCGAACGGACCAACTTTCTGCCAACAAAAGTCCGATGGACCAGAGTCCGACCGTGTGTACACAAAACCAACAGAATTTTGTACAAACCAATGCAGAACCAATGCAAAAGATCAGACAACAATACAGAAGTTGAACAAAGGTGGCGGTAAAGAGCAGAAAAAACAAGTGATTTGGTGAAAGTTGGCTGAAAAAGTCCTGCCGTGTGTCTGCAATATCAACTTGGGGCCAATGCCCTTTGGAAAAAAAATCCACGGGAAAGTTGGTCCACGGTCCGATCGTGTGTATGAGGCTTTACACAGATTTGTAGACCATCAGACTTGTTAAATAAAACATTGTCTCTCTATGAAACCCTCATCGGCTAGTTAGGATTAATGGTATCCTCTCCGATTCCCTTCATATACATAATGGCACTCGCCAAGGGTGCCCACTCTCACCCTTACTTATAGGACTTCCAATAGGGTGATGTGAGATTAAGCTGAGTTTATACACAGATTATCTATTATTATATATATATCAAACCCCTCAGTTACATTTCCAGCCCTCATACATGAATTTACACACTTTGGATATCATAGTAATTTTAAGGTAAACGTTCAATGTCTCTATATCAGATTCTACCATTGTCAGTTTACGTAAATCCTTTCCTTTTATATGGAAACCAAAAGAGATCAAGTATTTAGGAATACAAATTCCATCTAAGCGAGACGATCTTAATGACCTAAACTATAAACCTCTTTTATCATTTGTAAACTTAAGGAATGGTGATCTCTGAAACATTCCTGGTTCAGGTGGACGGCATTATTAAAAAAAGTTATATTTTACCACAAATTCTCTATGTTTTCCAAACAGTCCCCACAGACCCTCCACAGGCCTTTTTAGTTAATTAAAATCTTTATTTGTATGATATACATGGGCTGACTCCCCAGCCAGGATCAGATACAATATCCTCACTAGGCTTAAATCTTTGGGAGGGGCAAGCTTACCCCATTTGGGTTACTATCACAAGGCAATACACCTTACCAGTATTTTGGATTGGTTTCATAATTCCTCTGGGAAACTATTGGTTCAAATAGATGAAGAGTTGTCCGATTCTCCTCTTACATCTCTATCGTGGACTTTACCTTATTTACAAACACAAATGGGCTTTATATCTCTGGGTGTCTCATTAGCTCTTATGCCCCATACACACGGTCAGATTTTCCGACGAAAAATGTCCTATCGAACCATGTTGTCGGAAATTCCGACCGTGTGTGGGCTCCATCTGACTTTTTCCGTCGGATTTTCCGATGGAAAAAGTTTGATCTCCTGCTCTCAAATTTTCCGACAACAAAGTCCTATCGGACTTTTTCCGATCGTGTGTAGCAAATGCAGACGGACAAAGTGCCACGCATGCTCAGATCACATTAGAAGACCAAAGCTATTGGCTACTAGCCTCTACGTAGGCCCGTCGTATGAAACAAACGTCACCACGTTCAGGATGATCGGATTTTCCGACAACTTTGTCTGACCGTGTGTATGCAACACCAGTGTCGGACAAAATCCATCGGAAAAAATACGACGGATTTTGTGGTCGGAATTTCCGACCGTGTGTACGGGGCATTAGATTTTGGTACCATTTACTTCAAATCTTTCCGCTGTCCTCTTATGTGAGTGTTGAATTCTATTTGAAACACGTTTGAGTTCTGCAACAGATTGGTATTGTTATATGAGTGGTGGAAGGAGGTATACCCCTCACATCCTGCCCCCTATATGATTTGTGATTCTATTTTTTGTAGTGGTTCTTTCACTCTGTTTCTTTGTAATTATTGCTATACTCTAATAAAAAATATATTGTTACATATATTATAAAAAAAGGCAAAGGAGAATGATTGGTGTCTCACCTTGTTAGATCTGTCCATACATCCTCAGATTGTTTGTTCTCTTCCGACAATGAAGAGATCTGAAAATAGTTCTAGTGAGCAAAGATGTTTTTCTGCCTCAGAGGGGGAGGGGGGATTTCCAGTAACCTAACACACCTCCACCCATATAGACTATTCAGACGTTATTATTCTCTAAAACAAAACGGCCCTGAGCGTGTCCACATTCCTCATCTTGAATAACGAGCTGAACAAGTCTCAACGAGACCGACGCCATATATTATACAATTTTCTTATTTAATTTTCTTTAGATTTACCTTCAACTATGTATAGCAAGTGTCAGCCTGATTGCATGCAAATTGAAAGTGTTTAGGTTTGACCTTATACCATCTGGTTTTACTAAATCTAAAGGAAAATTGTATAATGTATGGCCAGTCTAAGGGGTCTATTCATAAAAAAAGATCTGCAGAGCTATTCAACCAGCAAACTGCATGTCTATCTGTCATGGATGGGGGACTGAGGGTGTAGGGATGGGGGAGCCTGGTATCTCCATCTGTTGTATATCCTCAGAAATCAACCAACATTTTCGTCGATTTCTTTATATATTGCTGAACAACTTGGATAGGATACAGGGAGCAGAGGGATAAAGGGAGCAGAGGGACACTTCAGAACACTAAACAGTACTAGGAGGACCCTCTTCTTCTGCAGATACTTCTTGGAAGACTCCCTTCAATGGTAGCTCAGGGAATGGACAGCACTGGGACACCATAAGCAATGTTCCAGGACAGGCAAGTCTTAGTGCACCAGGGGTTAACAGCAACAACAGTCACCCAGATCGTGCCCTCAGGTCTGTACTCACAAGTCCTCAGGTACTTGGATGCCTTCTTCCATTGTCAGACATAAATTTTGAAAAGGGATTGACTGAGACCTCATAAATATTCTGGATACTCATTTGGCCTATTCCACTCCTATGTTCTGAGTTTTCCAGAAGGCAGGGTGGAGCAATCAATCCTGCAGCCTGTAAAACCCTGATCAGTCCAAAGCAATCAATCACCTCTGCACTGATCACAGAACAGACCAAAAAAACTAATATACCTGACATCCCAGCACCTAACTAGGAGGGTGCTACATAGAGATGAAGGGAATCTCTGGCCATGTGAAGGAGCCGGACATAGTTATTTTCTTTCAGCGGGCCAGCGCTTTTTTAGGAAAATTTTTAACACTTTGACTTTCCTTATAGAAAGAATAAAATAAATGTACCAGTATCAGAGTAAGGAAAGGGATGGTCGGCACTCAGGATGACAGCCATAAAATGTGATTCCTTTATTGAAAAGACGTGTACAATGCTGTAAGAACAGCCTCAGACTGTCCGAAAAGGATAGGCTGTTTTTACAGCATTGTACACGTCTTTTCTATAAAGGAATAACATTTTATGGAAGTCATCCTGAGTGCCGACCATCCCTTTCCTCAATCTGGTACACTGGAAGTGTCGGCAGCCTGGAGGTCTGTTGAAGGACACTAAATGGATCTACACTCATACGGTATCGCCGGACCGGCTGTGAGATACTGGTACTGTATGATAGCTCTCTAAATTTGTCTAAGTCCCTCAGTTACATTCAAGTCTGTGGCAGAGACTTTTCCTCAAGTGTTCTACATTCAAGTCTGTGGCATTGGATGTAATGATGATATTACTAATTAAAATTTACAATGTGTTTAAGCTCTTATCTGATTATGTGTGCTATAAATTGTGTGAATTTACAATAAAGGGAGTTCCAGTTGGCACCAAAGCTTGTGTCGTCTAGTCCTCTGGTACAATTCCCAGCTATAATTCCTTGTTCAGGTGTTCCAGCAGCGAGGACGCAGAACCCAGGCGGGGTGCCCGGCGGTCGGTCACAGTACTTTGATATTTTTCAATGCTGCATTCTAAAGCCCCATACACACGCTCGGATTATCCGAGGACCAGGTCCGTCGGATCATGTCCGTCATACTTTGTCCGATGTTGGTTTTGCGTACACACGGTCGGACAAAGTTGTCGGAATATCCGATCATTCTGAACGTGGTGACGTTTGTTGCCTACGACGGGACTACGTAGAGGCTAGTAGCCAATAGCTTTGGTCTTGTAATGTGATCTGAGCATGCGTAGCACTTTGTCCGTCGGACAACCGTACACACGATCGGATTTGGTGTGATCGGACCGGGTTGTTGGAAAATCTATCCAGCAGGAGATAGGACTGTGTCCGTCGGACAATCCGACGTACACTGTCCGATGGTGCATACACACGGTCTGATTTTTCAACAACATTGTCCGATCGGACAGAATCCATGCAAAAATCCGACCGTGTGTATGGGGCTTTACATGACTTGGGTCTACAAATGGCTTCTACAGTAACATGACTTTTAAATGTGAGGAGAAAAAATACTTAAAAATTAGCTCATCATCGGGGCTCAGCAGCAAAGGGGTTAAAATGGATATTAGCCATTTATAATAGTAAAGTAAAATGACAAGTGTCCCAACCCCCAACTCACTGTAGTACTCTGTAGGACCTCTTCCGGAACTCTGGGGTGGATGGCGGCTCCGATGGATAATTGATTGATCAGTAATCGATCCCAGACATCATACAGGGCAGTAATGAAGGAGGGAATGTTGTCGAGTACAATCTTCTCATCCACACATAGAAAAGCATTAACTGTCTTGAAGAATAGCCGGATTGACCGAAGAAAAAATTCAAACAAATGGATAAAAACATCAATGGTCATTTTGTCAAACAAATCATTTTAGTCATATAGTTTTCAACAACATCTTTTCATTGATGAAGACTGGACTAAAACCAAATAAAAGTGAAGCTTTGATGACTAAATCTACTGTATTGACATTTTCATTAACTGACTAAAATTAGACTTAAATGTTAGGCCTGGAAGAACAAATCTATTTGGAACTAAATCTGTGCATGTATTGCGTGTTTAACCACTTGATGACCATGGAGGTACAGGTACATTCTGACCTTCAAGGTATCAGTCCAAGATAATGGCGGCATCTTCAGGTCTTATCTTAGTACCGCTGTTTAGAGCTGGTGTTGTTTCTGCTGACATCCCGGCCCCGCCCATCCCCTCCCTGATTGGCTTAGTATATATTCTCCCCCTCCAGGAGGGGTGGGTCAGCCTGAAGAAGGAGGCAGGGCCCTGGAAACATGTTGCAGCCCACCCCCTCCTCCACTTGTGTGCCCTGTCTTGTTGCAGCTCGTAGTGGTCTGGGAAAGCCTGTGACGCTGCCGTTCTCCTGCACTCTTATGTGGTGGGTCTGGGCCTGTGTGAGCGGCTGTCCCTCCATCTGCCCGTTTACCTTCGGTCACTCGGTGGAGGGAGTCTTGGAGTTTGCTTATGACATTAGCCCTAGTTTTCATTTCCAACAGGTCCCAACATTCCCAGCAGCCCTCCAGTCTACTATCTTGGATTACCACGCATGATACCACAGCAGCTCTATATGCAATCTGCAAGAATTTTAGATGTAAGTGGATATTAGACATGTGCCATTTGTTTCGTTTTTTTTTTTCGTTTTTTTCGTTGGTTTGTTTTCGTACGAATGAACGAATCGTTCAAATCGAACGAATCCGAATAACGAATCGTTCGAATCGTACAAATCCGATTAACGAATCGTTAGAATCTAACGAATCCGAAAAGCAACGAAAAACCAAACAACGAAAATCCGAAAAACGAAAAAAGGAACAACGAAAATGAACCAAAAAATTTGTACATTCGTAACTTTTTTTTTTGATTCGTAACTTTTTTTTTCGATTCGTAACTTTTTTATTTTTTCGATTCGTAATGAATGGATTGAACAAAAAAATTCGTACATTCGTAACTTTTTTTTCGATTCGTAACTTTTTTTTTTTCGATTCGTAAATTATTAAAATGTAATAATAGCATACACATTACATAAAATTATGAATTATGCTCCGATTACGAATCTACGAATGTTACGAATGTACGAATAACTACGAATGCGTCCGAATTTTGAATAAACGAATTAACGAAAATTAAACTAACGAAAAAATGAATCAACAAAAAATTAACTCTTACAAATGTACGAATCGTTACGAATACATACAACGACGACTTACGAATGTACAAATCGTTATTAATCAACGGAAACGAATAAAACGAAACGAAAAAAAAAAAAAATTTTGTTGTGCACATGTCTAGTGGATATTAGAACAAAGTGTTGTTTTTATTAATACTGACCTGTTTTCTCCTTTAATTTCAGTGCTAAAAAATATGCACTGTCACTATACTACTGACACTGGCAGGGAAGGGTTTAACATCAGGGGTGATCAAAAGATTAAATGTGCTCCTAGGGAGTGCTTGCTAACTGTGGGGGAGGTGCTTTGACTGGGGGAAGACAGAGATCCGTGTTCCTGCTTAGCGGAAACACAAGATGTCTGTCTTCCCTTGTCACAGAACAGCGATCTGCCTTGTTTACATAGACACACCGCAGTTCTGCCTCTATTGGGAATGATTGGAGGGTCCCGGCAGACATCGGGTCCACTGGGACCACTGATTCACTCCCACTCTGTCCAATCACAGTGGGGATCGGGCACAGACCCGGAAGAGGCAATGATATACAGGTACGTGATTTTTCCTGTAGGAGCTCCTCCCCGCAGTAAATGTAAGTGGGGCGGCTGGGAAACGGTTAAAGGGTAACTCCACTTTCGTGGGAAATAAAGTAGCAAAAAAAATGTAGCGTATACAATTTCTACACAAGTCATAATGTAATTGGACGTTATTAAAAACTCCCTTTCCTTTTCAATCTGCAGCCGCTGTCATTCTCTGTAAAATACAATACGGCCACCTGGAGGCGCTGTGTACACATAATGTATAGAGAGCGCCCCCCAGAAACATAATTTCCTGCTTGTGTGATTGGCTCACTGATTTTCCCAGAAGTCTGCACTAAGATAAATAAAAGCAGATTTCCTGTGCTCAGAGCGATATACCATCGAGGTTCTTTAGGGAATGCAGCTGGCAAAACTTTGCCGGCGACAAATAATACAAAATAAAAAAAAGAATAATATGCAGCAATTTCACACAATGAATAAAAAGTCTATTGCAGGCCCATAATACAATCCAGGGATTGGTAGAGGCATCACAAGTGCACTATTATCCCAAAGGGTGGTAAGAAGATGTCCTCCATCCATATCCCAGCACTCCAAGCCTCTTACCCTCCATTGTGGACCACCTAAATAAAGTGGTCAGCATCGCTCCATTACCCATCAACCCCAAACAGAGCATCTAGATTGTCCTCCTAGTCCTCAGGACCCGACCATTCCACCACAAGCAATGTTATACCATGCAGCCTAGAGGGAGGAAACACAACCTCATTCCACACTATTTCAAAACAGCTATCTTTATTGAAATCTATCAAAATACTCACAAACAGTGAAGCATAAAATACATGTCAAGCCGATAATAATGTCAGAGTTTCCAACCAACAAAATGGCCAACTTCCGTGCATGGCGACGTCACGTGACCAGGCTCTACACTAAGATAAAAGTCCGATTTTTGGCATCCCCTGCAACAAAAATCTCATTTTTGGTGAGATCCTCCCAATAGGAAATCACTTCTAAAGGGATGCAGACCCTGTCACTTCCCTCATTAGAGCCCTGCATGTGCAGCAGCTGATTGATTATAATCATGAAACCATACAGATTTGTCCATGGACACAGACAAACACACAGGGATTTCTTCAGAATAACAAAAGGTCATAATCTGCAACAAAGTTTGTTCCAATTTCTGTAATGTACAGAGATCACCCCGAGGGGAATGTTTTTTCCTCAACAAAAGTGGAGTTACACTTTAACCAGTTCCCGACCGGCGCACGACGATATACATCGGCAGAATGGCACGGACAGGCAGGAGGGCATATATAAAAGTCCCTCCTTAATGCCGTCCGTGCCATCGGGAGCGCGCCGGGAGTGGCGCGTTTCCACGCCGGGTGGGACCCCTGTGAGGCCGGTCGCGGTTCCCGCAGACTCGATCGCCGCGTGGACACCTGCGATCGTCTCATGGGAAGGCTGAACGGGGAGATGCGGAAATAGACAGCATCTCCCCGTACTGCTTAGCAACTAGTGACGCCGATCTCTGCTCCCTGTGATTGGAGCAGAGATCAGCATTCACTAGCTGACAGCCACGCCCCCTCACTGTAAGAATTACACCCCTAGGCATACTTAACCCCTACACTGCCACCCCCTGGTTAACCCCCTCATTGCCAGTGTAATTTATACAGGAATCAATGCATTTAAATAGCATTGATTGCTGTATAAATGACAATGGTCCCAAAAATGTGTCAAAAATGTCCGATGTGTCCGCCATAATGTCGCAGTCACAATAAAAAAATCCGTCGGACAATTCGATCGTGTGTGGGCTCCATCGGACTTTTGCAGTCGAAAAATCCGACAGACTTTAGAAATAGAACATGTCTTAAATGTTCCCATCGGAACTCCGCTGGACCCAGTTCCTATCGAAAAATTCGCTCATCTGTGTGCTAGTCCGAGGGACAAACAACGACGCTAGAGCAGCTATTGGCTACTGGCTACGAACTTCCTTATTCTAGTCTGGTCAGTGGCGGTGCGTGCATAGAGGGCGCAGGAGCGCCGCCCCCACTCTCCTGCACCGCTCTATCACCAATAGATAGATTCATGCAATGCAATGAATGAATCTATCTATTGTCACCGCTGCCGCCCCCTATTCAGGTGTCCGGCCCCTTGTCGGGCGCCGGCATCTGAATTACAGCGGGGGGGGGGTGTTTCTGGAAGCGCCCTATTAGAGCTGTAAGCTCTAATAGGGGACCTGATTAGAGCGGTGTGCTCTAATAGGCTTCCATAAGTGTAAACAGCGGGCGCAATGCTTTGCGTTCGCTGCTTACACAGTATTGTGTTAGGGAAGCGAATACATACACCCGCCTCTCAGCCAATCAGGTTGCTGGTCTGTGTTACCGGTCCCCTGATTGGCTGAAGTCACAGGCGCTGTGATTGGACACCTAGGCGTCCAATCACTGCAGAAGACAGGAGGAGCGCGGGAGAAGATGTCGGGTCGATGAGGATCCACCGCTCGCCGCCTGACAAGGTAAGTGCCGGCACATTGGCAGCATTTAATGGGCACAGTGACAGCGTTAGATGGACACAGTGGCAGCGTTAGATGGGCACAGTGGCAGCACTTGGGGCACGGTGGCAGCTTTACATGGGCACAGTGGCAGCATTAGATGGGCACAGTGGCAGCGTTAGATGGGCACAGTGTCAGCATGTAATGGGCACAGTGGCAGCATTTGAGGCACAATGGCAGCACTTGGGGCACAGTGACAGCGTTAGATGGGCACAGTGGCAGCGTTAGATGGACACAGTGGCAGCATTTAATGGGCACAGTGGCAGCATTTGATGGGCACAGTGGCAGCATTTAATGGGCACAGTGGCAGCATTTAATGGGCACAGTAGCAGCATTTAATGGGCACAGTGGCAGCGTTTGGGCACAGTGGCAGCATTTTAATGGGCACAGTGGCAGCATTTAATGGCACAGTGGCAGCGTTTGATGGGCACAGTGGCAGCATTTAATGGGCACAGTGGCAGCGTTTGATGGGCACAGTGGCAGCGTTTGATGGGCACAATGGCAGCATTTAATGGGCACAGTGGCAGCGTTTGATGGGCACAGTGGCAGCATTTGATGGGCACAGTGGCAGCATTTAATGGGCACAGTGGCAGCATTAGATGGGCACAGTGGCAGCGATTTATGGGCACAGTGGCAGCGTTTGATGGCACAGTGAGGCTGTTTGTTTTGCGCCCCCCCAAAAAAATTGAGCACCAGCCGCCACTGAGTGCGGTCATATGTCATCACGTTTGAATGCGTCAGAATTTAGTGTGATTGTGTGTGGCCAAGTCCGTTCATTCGAAAAGTTTGTCGGAACTCCGTCGAAAGTCTGTCGGAAAGACCGTCGGACCTAGTCCATCAGAAAGTCCGCTTGTGTGTACGCGGCATTAGGGTTAGCGGGAAATTGTTGGGGTTATCATTTAAATCCGAACAATTACTGCTAAATCTTTGGTCATTTTGCTCATCATCTTCCCCCATTGCTGGCCAGCGAGGCTTGGAAAAGGGTCTGCTATGATTTTTAGGGGGACTTCAAACTTGTCTTTTCTTGATTTTCGTGTGGAGTTTCCCTTGAATACAAATCAGACTAGGAAGGTCGGGTATAGAATATGGGGAGACCTCATAAAATGATATTCTTATTTTTTGTGGGGCTCCCCTTAAAATTCATATCAGAACCAAAGGGTCAGGTATGAGGTCGGGGAACCCTTTTGTCATTTCTTTACCTATCCTGGCTCCTTTGTTTCCATGGCTGGGGGTTCCCACCATGTATGTGAAGGGGGCCAGTGACATTACTGGTTGTTAAGGACTCGGCAGTGCCTGCACCCACTGGATCCTTAGCAACCAGTGACAGTGGGAAGGCATCATGTGTAATAGTGGAACTTATACCGATATTATGTATGATGTTCAACCCCCACCAAACCCGTAAATGTTCAGGGATTTGGACCCATTTGTGTTCAGATCAAACCTTAAGCCCCCCCTCCTCTTCTACATGAGAGATGGAGGTGTAATGAGCGCTGCTTATATAAGCCTCTCCACAGTATAGGGAGACATAATGGCTGTACATTTATTTCAAAGAAACCAAATACATTTCACTTTCCTATTACAGAAAACAGCCAAGCCCTTTTCACCGAGAATGATCATTATCTGTACCGTGACCAGGGATGGACTGGCCATTGGGACTACCGGGAGATTCCCAGTGAGCCGATGGCTCAGTGGGCCGGTTTCAGCAGCCTCCTATTGCCTCGGAGGTCCGCGGCGATCTTCCCGTCAATCGCCAACAGCTGGCGCCTGACGGGTAGATCGAGATTTAGCCAGCATGCAGAGTAGCGCAGGAAGCACCTGTCTATAATCATTATTAGTGCTGTTCGCTCCCCGGCGTCCCCTCCTCTCCAGATCATCTTACAAGCCAATGGGGATAGACGAGAGGAGAGGAGGGCCACCGGGGAGCAAACAGCGCTGCATGACATGAGAGAGGGAACTTATTATAGACAGGCGCTTCCTGCGCTACTCTGCTTGCTGGCCAGGCTAGTAAACAATCAATAATTTGCCATGTGCCCTAATGTGCCCCATGATGTGCCCTGATGTGCCCCAAATGTGCCCTGATGTGCTATAATGTGCCATGTGCCCCAAGCCCTGATGTGCCCCATGTGCCCTGATGTGACCTGTGCCCTGATGTGACATGTGCCCTGATGTGCCCTGTGCCCCGTGCCCTGATGTGCTATGTGCCCTAATGTGCCCTGTGCCCCGTGCCCTGATGTGCTATGTGCCCTGATGTGCCCCGATGTGCTCTGATGTGCCCTGATGTGCTATGTGCCCTGATGTGCTCTGATGTGCTATGTGCCCTGATGTGCTATGTGCCCTGATGTGCCCGATGTGCCTGATGTGCCCTGATGTGCCCTGATGGGCCCCATGCCCTGATGTGCCCCAATGTGCCCTGATGTGCTGTGCCCAGTGCCCTGATGTACCCCGTGCCCTGATGTGCTGTGCCCTGATGTGCGCCGATGTCTTGTGCCATGATGTACTGTGCCTCAATGTCATGTGCCCTGATGTGCTGTGCCCTGATTTACTGTGCCCTGTGCCCTGATGTCCTGTGTCCTGATGTGCTATACCCTGATGTTCTGTGTCCTCTACCCTGATGTGCTGTTCCCAGATGTGCCCTGATGTGCTGTGCCCTGTACCCTGATGTAATGTGCCCTTATGTGCCCTGTACGCTGATGTGCTGGGCTCTGTATCCTGCCCTGATGTGCCGTATCCTGATGTGTTGTGCCCTGATGTGCTGTGTCCTGATGTGCTGTGCACTGTACCCTGATGTGTTGTGCCCTGATGTGTTGTGTCCTGATGTGCTATATTCTGATGTGCTGTGCCCTGTACCCTGATGTGTTGTGCCCTGATGTGTTGGGCTCTGTTCCCCGTATGTGCTTTACCCTGATGTGCTGGGCTCTGTACCCTGATGTGCTGTACCCTGATGTGCTCTGTACCCTGATGTGCTGTACCCTGATGTGCTGTACCCTGATGTGCTGGGCTCTGTACCCTGATGTGCTGGGCTCTGTACCCTGATGTGCTGGGCTCTGTACCCTGATGTGCTGGGCTCTGTACCCTGATGTGCTGGGCTCTGTACCCTAATGTGCTGTACCCTGATGTGCTGGGCTCTGTACCCTGATGTGCTGTACCCTGATGTGTTGTGCCCAGATGTGCTGTGCACTGTACCCTGATGTGTTGTGCCCTGATGTGTTGTGTTCTGATTAGGTATGAGCCGAACACCCCCGGGTTCGGTTCGCACCAGAACCTTCGAAAGGACCGAAAGTTTGCGCAAATTTTCGAACCCTATTCGTTATAATGGACGCGAACGTTCAAAATCAAAATTGCTAATTACAACGGCCAATATGCATGTTAATGTCATAAAACAGGTTTGGGGACCCGGGTCCTGCCGCAGGGGACATATATCAATGCAAAAAGAACTTTTAAAAACTAACGTTTTTTTCGGGAGCAGTCATTTTAATGATGCATAAAGTGAAAAAAAAAAGTTAAATTTTCCTTTAAATATGGTACCTGGGGGGTGTCTAAAGTATGCCTGTGAAGTGGCATGTGTTTCCCGTGTTTAGAACTGTCCTTGCACAAAATGACATTTGTAAAGGAAAAAAAGAAGCCATTTAAAACCACTTTCGGCTTTAATGTCATGTCTTGTCCTGGCCGCCATATGGCTGAAAATCCTTGAGAAAAATGGCATGGCTACCCCATCACCCCCCCCCCCCCCACCCACCCCAGCCCCTTTGGGTCTTGTATGGATATTAAGGGGACCCCGCACCCAAAATAAAACCCTATACCTACAACCCTATATACTCTGAACAGCACTATATAGGCGGTGCAAACAAGACACGGACTGTAGGTTTGTTCTTAAGTAGAATCTGAACAGGTACATTATGAAGTGTAGCTCCATCCCAAAAAAATCTATTTTTAAGCTTTTTGGGGAACATAGGGAGGGGTTATCACCCCAGTAACATTTGCTGTCTTTGCACATCTGTTCAGAACATGTCACCTCACTTTCCGTCCCAATGACAAATGTTTTTGGAAAAGTGGGGTTTTAATTGAAACAAGGATTGGTGATAAAGCATCAGTAGAGAGGAGATACCTTTTTCCCAAATTAAATCTAACAGGATAGAATTTCCCTTCCTAGGGGTAGATTTCCTCTCACTTCCTGTTTTCTCTTTCCGTTTGCAAGTAGGAGTCGTTTGTAAGTTGGATGTTTGAAAGTAGGGGCCTGCCGTATATACTCTGCAGAAATTTGCCCTATTAGATGTTGGTGTAGCCACAAGACTGGTGGGCACAGGAATGGGCCCTGCTGTGAGTTAATAGATCAAGATTTGTACTTGCATGCACCTGTTGAACCGGGCAGAAAAATTGGGCCTTTGGTGGTGGTGGTGGTGGTGGACGGTGTTGCTACAAGACTGTAAGCCCTCACAGTTACTCTTGGTGGGTGCAGGAATGGGCCCTGCTGTGAGTTATTACATCAAGATTTGTAATTGCATGCACCTGTTGAACAGGGCAGAAAAATTGGGCCTTTGGCGGTGGTGGTGGTGGTGGTGGACGGTGTTGCCACAAGACTGTAGGCCCTCATAGTTACTCTTGGTGGGCGCAGGAATGGGCCCTGCTGTGAACTATTAGATCAAGATTTGTAATTACACGCCCCTGTTAAACAGGGGCTGAAAAATTGTGCCTTAGGCATTGGTGCTGGTGCCACAACACTGCAACCCCTCACAGATACTGTACTCTTAGCACAGCAATGAGACCTGTTGCAAAGCCTTGCCTAAAAATTGTAATTACATGCCCCGACAGGGGCTGAAAAATTGTGCCTTAGGTGCTGGTGCCACAACACTGCAACCCCTCACAGATACTGTACTTGGAGCACAGCAATGAGACCTGTTGCAAAGCATTGCCTTAGGCACTGGTGCTAAAAATTGTAATTACACGCCCCATTAGGGGCTGAAAAATTGTGCCTTAGGCACTGGTGCTGGTGCCACAACACTGCAACCCCTCACAGATACTGTACTTGGAGCACAGCAGTCACACCTGTTGCGAAGCATTTTTAAAAAAAATTGTAAGTACACGCCCCTGTTATACAGGGGCTGAAAAATTGTGCCTTAGGCACTGGTGTGGTGGCATGGATCATTGAGGAGAAGGAAGAGGATAGTCAGTGAACATAACAGGACAGTCACTCAGCATCAGCATAGGCAGTCTTGAAGGGATGTGACATTATAAATTATTCCATTTATTTTTATGAAGGTCAGTCGATCACCGAGTCGGTGGACAGGCGCACCCTATTTTCGGTGGGAAAGAACGCTGATGCAGGACAGGCCAGTAGCTCAATTGCATACTGTGCAAGTCTGACCTTGCCCCTAGGTATTTCTGCACCATGTATATCAGACGCTGGCGATGGTTGCTGGAACCGATCATACCTTGGGGCTGCGGACTAAAAAATTGTCTGAACGCATCGGTCAGACGTCCACCTTCCCCACCGCTCCTTCTGCTACTGACCGAAGCCTCAGCAACTCGTCGTCCAGGACCAGGAGTTTGTAACCTCCCAGTTTCTGGGAACGCGTTGCACAGACCTTTCTGCAAGGCCTCCCTGAGATGTCTCATCCTCTACTCCCTCTGCGACGGCAAGATAAGGTCCGCAACCTTACCCTTGTACCGTGGATCAAGGAGAGTGGCCAGCCAGTAATGGTCCCTCTCCTTGATCCGAAGAACATGAGGATCCTTCCGCAGGCTTTGCAGGATCAGGGAGGCCATGCAGCGTAGGTTAGCTGAGGCATTCGGTCCGGAGTCTTCTGGGTCACTGAGGATGACATGATCGCCAGCCACCTCCTTATAGCCACGTTCAAGTCCACTGGTTTGTTGGGACTGTACATCATCCCTAAAAGACTGCTGCTGCTGATGCTGAGTGCCAGGCTCCACCTCCATGCTCACACAATCCTCCCTCCTCCTCCTCCTCCTCCTCCTCCTCCTCCTCCTCATCCTCTTCCTCTTCCTGTGTGATGGGTGGGACAGAAGGAACACTGTCTGGATAAAGGGGGCCTTGAGAGGCAAGGAAGTCCTCCTCTTCCTGCCTCTGTTCTGCCTCAAGTGCCCTGTCCATTATCCCACGCAGCGTATGCTCCAACAGGTGGACAAGAGGTACAGTGTCACTGATGCATGCACTGTCACTGCTAGGGATGAGCCGAACACCCCCGGGTTCGGTTTCGAACCAGAACCTTCGAACGGACCGAAAGTTCGCGCGAATTTTCGAACCCTATACGTTATAATGGACGCGAACGTTCGAAATCAAAAGTGCTAATTACAACGGCCAATATGCATGTTAATGTCATAAAACAGGTTTGGGGACCCGGGTCCTGCCCCAGGGGACATATATCAATGCAAAAAGAACTTTTAAAAACTAACGTTTTTTCGGGAGCAGTCATTTAATGATGCATAAAGTGAAAAAAAAAAAGTGAAATTTTCCTTTAAATATGGTACCTGGGGGGTGTCTAAAGTATGCCTGTGAAGTGGCATGTGTTTCCCGTGTTTAGAACTGTCCTTGCACAAAATGACATTTGTAAAGGAAAAAAAGAAGCCATTTAAAACCACTTGCGGCTTTAGGTTTGATCTTAAGTAGAATCTGAACAGGTACATTATGAAGTGTAGCTCCATCCCAAAAAAATCTATTTTTAAGCTTTTTGGAGAACATAGGGAGGGGTTATCACCCCTGTAACATTTGCTGTCTTTGCACATCTGTTCAGAACATGTCACCTCACTTTCCGTCCCAATGACAAATGTTTTTGGAAAAGTGGGGTTTTAATTGAAACAAGGATTGGTGATAAAGTATCAGTAGAGAGGAGATACCTTTTTCCCAAATTAAATCTAACAGGATAGAATTTCCCTTCCTAGGGGTAGATTTCCTCTCACTTCCTGTTTTCTCTTTCCATTTGCAAGTAGGAGTCGTTTGTAAGTTGGATGTTTGAAAGTAGGGGCCTGGCGTATATACTCTGCAGAAATTTGCCCTATTAGATGTTGGTGTAGCCACAAGACTGGTGGGCACAGGAATGGGCCCTGCTGTGAGTTAATAGATCAAGATTTGTAATTGCATGCACCTGTTGAACAGGGCAGAAAAATTGGGGGTGGTGGTGGTGGTGGTGGACGGTTTTGCCACAAGACTGTAAGCTCTCACAGTTACTCTTGGTGGGCGCAGGAATGGGCCCTGCTGTGAGTTATTAGATCAAGATTTGTAATTGCAAGCACCTGATGAACAGGGCAGAAAAATTGGGCCTTTGGCGGTGGTGGTGGACGGTGTTGCCACAAGACTGTAGGCCCTCATAGTTACTCTTGGTGGGCGCAGGAATGGCCCTGCTGTGAGTTATTAGATCAAGATTTGTAATTGCAAGCACCTGATGAACAGGGCAGAAAAATTGGGCCTTTGGCGGTGGTGGTGGACGGTGTTGCCACAAGACTGCAGGCCCTCATAGTTACTCTTGGTGGGCGCAGGAATGGGCCCTGCTGTGAACTATTAGATCAAGATTTGTAATTACCCGCCCCTGTTAAACAGGGGCTGAAAAATTGTGCCTTAGGCACTGGTGCTGGTGCCACAACACTGCAACCCCTCACAGAGACTGTACTTGGAGCACAGCAGTCACACGTGTTGCGAAGCATTTTTTTATAAAAATTGTATGTACACGCCCCTGTTAAACAGGGGGCTGAAAAATTGTGCCTTAGGCACTGGTGCTGGTGCCACAACACTGCAACCCGGCCCTCACAGATACTGTACTTGGAGCACAGCAGTCACACGTGTTGCGAAGCATTTTTTTAAAAAAATTGTAAGTACACGCCCCTGTTAAACAGGGGCTGAAAAATTGTGCCTTAGGCACTGGTGCTGGTGCCACAACACTGCAACCCGGCCCTCACAGATACTGTACTTGGAGCACAGCAGTCACACGTGTTGCGAAGCATTTTTTTTAAAAAATTGTAAGTACACGCCCCTGTTAAACAGGGGCTGAAAAATTGTGCCTTAGGCACTGGTGCTGGTGCCACAACACTGCAACCCGGCCCTCACAGATACTGTACTTGGAGCACAGCAGTCACACGTGTTGCGAAGCATTTTTTTAAAAAATTGTAAGTACCCGCCCCTGTTAAACAGGGGCTGAAAAATTGTGCCTTAGGCACTGGTGCTGGTGCCACAACACTGCAACACGGCCCTCACAGAGACTGTACTTGGAGCACAGCAGTCACACGTGTTGCGAAGCATTTTTTTAAAAAATTGTAAGTACACGCCCCTGTTAAACAGGGGCTGAAAAATTGTGCCTTAGGCACTGGTGTGGTGGCATGGATCATTGAGGAGGAGGAAGAGGATAGTCAGTGAACATAAGAGGACAGTCACTCAGCATCAGCATAGGCAGTCTTGAAGGGATGTGACATTAAAAATTATTCGGTTATATCCGCCTCAGGTGCCTGGTAGCTGGTGGTGATCCAAGACTGATTCATTTTGATGAATGTCAGTCGATCAACCGAGGCGGTGGACAGGCGCACCCTATGATCAGTCACAAATCCTCCAGCAGCACTGAATGTGCGTTCGGAAAGAACGCTGGAGGCAGGACAGGCCAGTAGCTCAATTGCATACTGTGCAAGCTCTGGCCAGTGATCCATCCTCAGGACCCAGTAAGCCAGAGGATTTTCGGTGGGAAAGGTGTCCAAGTCTGACCTTGCCCCAAGGTATTCCTGCACCATGTATATCAGACGCTGGCGATGGTTGCTGGAACCGATCATACCTTGGGGCTGCGGACTAAAAAATTGTCTGAACGCATCGGTCAGACGTCCACCTTCCCCACCGCTCCTTCTGCCACTGACCGAAGCCTCAGCAACTCGTCGCCCAGGACCAGGAGTTTGTAGCCTCCCAGTTTCTGGGAACGCGTTGCACAGACCTTTCTGCAAGGCCTCCCTGAGATGTCTCATCCTCTGCTCCCTCTGCGACGGCAAGATAAGGTCCGCAACCTTACCCTTGTACCGCGGATCAAGGAGAGTGGCCAGCCAGTAATGGTCCCTCTCCTTGATCCGAAGAACACGAGGATCCTTCCGCAGGCTTTGCAGGATCAGGGAGGCCATGCAGCGTAGGTTAGCTGAGGCATTCGGTCCGGAGTCTTCTGGGTCACTGAGGATGACATGATCGCCAGCCACCTCCTCCCAGCCACGTACAAGTCCACTGGCTTGTTGGGACTGTACATCATCCCTAAAAGACTGCTGCTGCTGATGCTGAGTGCCAGGCTCCACCTCCATGCTCACACAATCCTCCTCCTCCTCCTCCTCCTCCTCCTCCTCATCCTCTTCCTGTGTGATGGGTGGGACAGAAGGAACACTGTCCGGATAAAGGGGGCCTTGAGAGGCAAGGAAGTCCTCCTCTTCCTGCCTCTGTTCTGCCTCAAGTGCCCTGTCCATTATCCCACGCAGCGTATGCTCCAACAGGTGGACAAGAGGGGACAGTGTCACTGATGCATGCACTGTCATTGCTCACCATCCTCGTGGCCTCCTCAAATGGTGAGAGGACAGTGCATGCATCCCTGATCATGCTCCACTGACGTGGGGGAAAAAAAAACCAAGCTCCCCTGACCCTGTCCTGGTGCCGTAGTCGCAAAGGTACTCATTGATGGCCCTCTGCTGCGTGTGCAGTCGCTGCAGCATGGCCAACGTTGAGTTCCACCTGGTGGCATGTCAGATATTAGGCGGTTCTTGGGCAGGTTCAGCTCCTTTTGCAGCTCAGTCAGCCGAGCACTGGCATTATAAGATCGGCGGAAATGCACACAGACTTTCCTGGCCTGCCTCAGGACATCCTGTAAGCCTGGGAACCTGCCCAAGAACCGCTGCACCACCAGGTTGAGGACGTGAGCCATGCAGGGCACATGGGTGAGCTGCCCCTGTCGCAGGGCGGAGAGGAGGTTGGTGCCATTGTCAGAAACGACCATTCCTGGCTTAAGCTGACGTGGCGTCAACCACCTCTCGGCCTGCCCCTGCAGAGCTGCCAGAACCTCTGGCCCAGTGTGGCTCCTGTCCCCCAAACACACCAGCGCAAGCACGGCATGGCATCTTTTTGCCTGCGTACTTGCGTAGCCCCTTGTACGCCTACGGAGCACCGCTGGTTCCAAGGACAGAGCACTGGAGGAAGAAGAAGAGGAGGGGGTGGAGGAGAGAGGTGTGTCACAACCAGTAGCAGTAGTCGCGTTTTGGAGGCGTGGTGGCGGAACAACCTCCAACACTACTGCACCTTGTCCTGCATCCCTCCCAGCTGCCAATAGAGTGACCCAATGGGCCGTGAAAGAAAGGTACCGTCCCTGTCCATGCCTGCTGGACCATGAGTCAGCGGTAATATGCACCTTACCGCTGACCGCCCTGTCCAGCGAGGCATGGACATTGCCCTCCACATGCCGGTAGAGAGACGGAATCGCCTTCCGCGAGAAAAAGTGGCGTTTGGGAACCTGCCACTGAGGAACCGCACATTGAACAAACTCACGGAAGGGGGCCGAGTCTACCAACTGAAAAGGCAGCAGTTGAAGTGCTAGCAATTTAGCAAGGCTAGCATTCAACCGCTGGGCATGTGGATGGCTGGGAGTGTACTTCTTTCTACGGTCCAGCAGCTGGGGCAGGGAAATTTGCCTGCTGCAATCGGACGTCGGTGTACTGCAAGTACTTGGTTGTGACACACCGAATTCTACACCTTCAGTCCTCTCAGAGCAGCTTTCAGAGAGGACTGAAGGTGTAGTGGGGATGGAGATCCCAGCTGAGGAGGAGCAAGGAGAGGTCCGCTTAGTTCTTTTGTGTGGGTCTTTTATGTGTGCCTGCCAACGAGCTGCATGGCAGGTCGCCATATGTCTGGTCATGCTTGTCGTGCCCAAGCGGCTGATGTTTTGGCCACGCGAGATACGCTTGAGACAAATATTGCAAATAGCAGTGGTGCGATCTGCTGCACTCGTCTCAAAAAAGGCCCACACCAAAGAACTTTTCTGATAACGTGCAGAGGCAGCGCCCTGCACAGGCGGAGCTCTGCGGTGTTGTACAGTTGCTGTGCTGGCCTCTACCTGGCCTCCAGGGGGCATCCTGCCTCGTTGGACATGTGACGCCGCATCCTCCTCCTCCTCGTCCTCCTCCTCATCCTCTCTCCCTTGAGGCACCCACGTGGAGTCAGTGACCTCATCATCCCCTCCCTCTTCACCACTAGAGCAAACCTGGCAGTAAGCTGCAGCTGGTGGAACTGTACTGCCAGATTCCTCAAGCTGGGTATCGTCATCCGAGCCTTCAAATCGTTGGGCATCCTCCTGGAGCATGTACCCAACACTGTGCTCAAAGAGTTCGGGGGACTCCTCAGGAGGACATGGTGGGTCTAGGGAAGGGGTGGCTGATGATGCTCTGTCAGTACCCTGAGCCTGGGTGAGAGAGGATGAGGAGGATGAGGAGGGCTTGGTCATCCATTCTACCAAGCCTTCAGCATGATGCGGCTCCACATGTCCAGCTGCCGAAAACAAAGACGCGCGTGTCCCATGGCCACGTGCTGATGACGATGCACGACCACGTCCACGTCCACGGCCACGTCCACTAGAAACAGAGCCTGCCTGCCCTGTGTTCTTGGCTCTGCACGCTCTGCCTCCCCTTGGCGGTCTTCCAGCCATTGTAGTCGGTAGTCCTGTGGGTGCTGCTGAGAAGAAAATATAGGAGCTCTGTGTGATGCCACTAACACACTAGAAGTCCTATGGGTGCTTCTGCAAAGAAAATAGAGGAGCTCTGTGTGATGCCACTAACACACTAGAAGTCCTGTGGGTGCTTATGCAAAGAAAATAGAGGAGCTCTGTGTGATGCCACTAACACACTAGAAGTCCTGTGGGTGCTGCTGAGAAGAATATATAGGAGCTCTGTGTGATGCCACTAACACACTAGAAGTCCTATGGGTGCTTCTGCAAAGAAAATAGAGGAGCTCTGTGTGATGCACTAACACACTAGAAGTCCTGTGGGTGCTGCTGAGAAGAATATATAGGAGCTCTGTGTGATGCCACTAACACACTAGAAGTCCTATGGGTGCTTCTGCAAAGAAAATAGAGGAGCTCTGTGTGATGCCACTAACACACTAGAAGTCCTGTGGGTGCTTCTGCAAAGAAAATAGAGGAGCTCTGTGTGATGCCACTAACACACTAGAAGTCCTGTGGGTGCTTATGCAAAGAAAATAGAGGAGCTCTGTGTGATGCCACTAACACACTAGAAGTCCTGTGGGTGCTTCTGCAAAGAAAATAGAGGAGCTCTGTGTGATGCCACTAACACACTAGAAGTCCTGTGGGTGCTTATGCAAAGAAAATAGAGGAGCTCTGTGTGATGCCACTAACACACTAGAAGTCCTGTGGGTGCTTCTGCAAAGAAAATAGAGGAGCTCTGTGTGATGCCACTAACACACTAGAAGTCCTGTGGGTGCTTCTGCAAAGAAAATAGAGGAGCTCTGTGTGATGCCACTAACACACTAGAAGTCCTGTGGGTGCTTATGCAAAGAAAATAGAGGAGCTCTGTGTGATGCCACTAACACACTAGAAGTCCTGTGGGTGCTTCTGCAAAGAAAATAGAGGAGCTCTGTGTGATGCCACTAACACACTAGAAGTCCTGTGGGTGCTTATGCAAAGAAAATAGAGGAGCTCTGTGTGATGCCACTAACACACTAGAAGTCCTGTGGGTGCTTATGCAAAGAAAATAGAGGAGCTCTGTGTGATGCCACTAACACACTAGAAGTCCTGTGGGTGCTTCTGCAAAGGAAATAGAGGAGCTCTGTGTGATGCCACTAACACACTAGAAGTCCTGTGGGTGCTTATGCAAAGAAAATAGAGGAGCTCTGTGTGATGCCACTAACACACTAGAAGTCCTGTGGGTGCTGCTGAGAAGAATATATAGGAGCTCTGTGTGATGCCACTAACACACTAGAAGTCCTATGGGTGCTTCTGCAAAGAAAATAGAGGAGCTCTGTGTGATGCCACTAACACACTAGAAGTCCTGTGGGTGCTTATGCAAAGAAAATAGAGGAGCTCTGTGTGATGCCACTAACACACTAGAAGTCCTGTGGGTGCTTCTGCAAAGAAAATAGAGGAGCTCTGTGTGATGCCACTAACACACTAGAAGTCCTGTGGGTGCTTATGCAAAGAAAATAGAGGAGCTCTGTGTGATGCCACTAACACACTAGAAGTCCTGTGGGTGCTGCTGAGAAGAATATATAGGAGCTCTGTGTGATGCCACTAACACACTAGAAGTCCTATGGGTGCTTCTGCAAAGAAAATAGAGGAGCTCTGTGTGATGGGACTAACACACTTCAAGTCCTATAGGTGCTTCTGGGAACAAAATATAGCTCTGTGTGTGTGATGGGACTAACACACTTCAAGTCCTATAGGTGCTTCTGGGGAAGAAAATATAGCTCTGTGTGTGTGATGGGACTAACACACTTCAAGTCCTATAGGTGCTTCTGGGAAGAAAATATAGCTCTGTGTGTGTGATGGGACTAACACACTTCAAGTCCTATAGGTGCTTCTGGGAAGAAAATATAGCTCTGTGTGTGTAATGGGACTAACACACTTCAAGTCCTATAGGTGCTTCTGGGAAGAAAATATAGCTCTGTGTGTGTAATGGGACTAACACACTTCAAGTCCTATAGGTGCTTCTGGGAACAAAATATAGCTCTGTGTGTGTAATGGGACTAACACACTTCAAGTCCTATAGGTGCTTCTGGGAACAAAATATAGCTCTGTGTGTGTGATGGGACTAACACACTTCAAGTCCTATAGGTGCTTCTGGGAACAAAATATAGCTCTGTGTGTGTGATGGGACTAACACACTTCAAGTCCTATAGGTGCTTCTGGGAAGAAAATATAGCTCTGTGTGTGTGATGGGACTAACACACTTCAAGTCCTATAGGTGCTTCTGGGAAGAAAATATAGCTCTGTGTGTGTGATGGGACTAACACACTTCAAGTCCTATAGGTGCTTCTGCGAACAAAATATAGCTCTGTGTGTGTGATGGGACTAACACACTTCAAGTCCTATAGGTGCTTCTGGGAACAAAATATAGCTCTGTGTGTGTAATGGGACTAACACACTTCAAGTCCTATAGGTGCTTCTGGGAAGAAAATATAGCTCTGTGTGTGTAATGGGACTAACACACTTCAAGTCCTATAGGTGCTTCTGGGAACAAAATATAGCTCTGTGTGTGTAATGGGACTAACACACTTCAAGTCCTATAGGTGCTTCTGGAAGAAAATATAGCTCTGTGTGTGTGATGGGACTAACACACTTCAAGTCCTATAGGTGCTTCTGGGAAGAAAATATAGCTCTGTGTGTGTAATGGGACTAACACACTTCAAGTCCTATAGGTGCTTCTGGGAAGAAAATATAGCTCTGTGTGTGTAATGGGACTAACACACTTCAAGTCCTATAGGTGCTTCTGGGAACAAAATATAGCTCTGTGTGTGTGATGGGACTAACACACTTCAAGTCCTATAGGTGCTTCTGGAACAAAATATAGCTCTGTGTGTGTGATGGGACTAACACACTTCAAGTCCTATAGGTGCTTCTGGGAACAAAATATAGCTCTGTGTGTGTGATGGGACTAACACACTTCAAGTCCTATAGGTGCTTCTGGGAACAAAATATAGCTCTGTGTGTGTGATGGGACTAACACACTTCAAGTCCTATAGGTGCTTCTGGGAACAAAATATAGCTCTATGTGTGTGATGGGACTAACACACTTCAAGTCCTATAGGTGCTTCTGGGAACAAAATATAGCTCTGTGTGTGTAATGGGACTAACACACTTCAAGTCCTATAGGTGCTTCTGGGAACAAAATATAGCTCTGTGTGTGTAATGGGACTAACACACTTCAAGTCCTATAGGTGCTTCTGGAACAAAATATAGCTCTGTGTGTGTGATGGGACTAACACACTTCAAGTCCTATAGGTGCTTCTGGGAACAAAATATAGCTCTGTGTGTGTGATGGGACTAACACACTTCAAGTCCTATAGGTGCTTCTGGGAAGAAAATATAGCTCTGTGTGTGTGATGGGACTAACACACTTCAAGTCCTATAGGTGCTTCTGGGAACAAAATATAGCTCTGTGTGTGTGATGGGACTAACACACTTCAAGTCCTATAGGTGCTTCTGGGAACAAACTATAGCTCTGTGTGTGTAATGGGACTAACACACTTCAAGTCCTATAGGTGCCTCTGGGAAGAAAATATAGCTCTGTGTGTGTAATGGGACTAACACACTTCAAGTCCTATAGGTGCTTCTGGGAACAAAATATAGCTCTGTGTGTGTGATGGGACTAAACACACTTCAAGTCCTATAGGTGCTTCTGGGAACAAAATATAGCTCTGTGTGTGTAATGGGACTAACACACTTCAAGTCCTATAGGTGCTTCTGGGAACAAAATATAGCTCTGTGTGTGTGATGGGACTAACACACTTCAAGTCCTATAGGTGCTTCTGGGAAGAAAATATAGCTCTGTGTGTGTAATGGGACTAACACACTTCAAGTCCTATAGGTGCTTCTGGGAAGAAAATATAGCTCTGTGTGTGTAATGGGACTAACACACTTCAAGTCCTATAGGTGCTTCTGGGAACAAAATATAGCTCTGTGTGTGTGATGGGACTAACACACTTCAAGTCCTATAGGTGCTTCTGGGAAGAAAATATAGCTCTGTGTGTGTGATGGGACTAACACACTTCAAGTCCTATAGGTGCTTCTGGGAAGAAAATATAGCTCTGTGTGTGTGATGGGACTAACACACTTCAAGTCCTATAGGTGCTTCTGGGAAGAAAATATAGCTCTGTGTGTGTGATGGGACTAACACACTTCAAGTCCTATAGGTGCTTCTGGGAACAAAATATAGCTCTGTGTGTGTGATGGGACTAACACACTTCAAGTCCTATAGGTGCTTCTGGGAACAAAATATAGCTCTGTGTGTGTGATGGGACTAACACACTTCAAGTCCTATAGGTGCTTCTGGGAACAAAATATAGCTCTGTGTGTGTAATGGGACTAACACACTTCAAGTCCTATAGGTGCTTCTGGGAAGAAAATATAGCTCTGTGTGTGTAATGGGACTAACACACTTCAAGTCCTATAGGTGCTTCTGGGAACAAAATATAGCTCTGTGTGTGTAATGGGACTAACACACTTCAAGTCCTATAGGTGCTTCTGGGAACAAAATATAGCTCTGTGTGTGTGATGGGACTAACACACTTCAAGTCCTATAGGTGCTTCTGGGAAGAAAATATAGCTCTGTGTGTGTAATGGGACTAACACACTTCAAGTCCTATAGGTGCCTCTGGGAACAAAATATAGCTCTGTGTGTGTGATGGGACTAACACACTTCAAGTCCTATAGGTGCTTCTGGGAAGAAAATATAGCTCTGTGTGTGTAATGGGACTAACACACTTCAAGTCCTATAGGTGCCTCTGGGAACAAAATATAGCTCTGTGTGTGTGATGGGACTAACACACTTCAAGTCCTATAGGTGCTTCTGGGAACAAAATATAGCTCTGTGTGTGTAATGGGACTAACACACTTCAAGTCCTATAGGTGCCTCTGGAACAAAATATAGGAGCTCTGCCTGCCTGCCACGAACACACTACAAGTCCTATAGGTGCTTCTGGTAACAAAATATAGGAGCTCTGCCTGCCTGCCACGAACACACTACAAGTCCTATAGGTGCTTCTGGTAACAAAATATAGGAGCTCTGCCTGCCTGCCACGAACACACTACAAGTCCTATAGGTGCTTCTGGTAACAAAATATAGTAGCTCTGCCTGCCTGCCACGAGCACACTACAAGCCCCTCTTTCTCAATCAATCTTTGTAACTGAATCTATCTAACTCAATCTCTGTAAGTGAATCTCTCTAACTATCTAAATGCAGCAGAGTGTCACAGAATCAGCCTGCTCAATCTGCGCCGGAACAGCATGTGACCGGCGCAGACGGCGTGGCGGCGTTTTATGGGGGGGGCGTGTACTACAGCCCCTGAGCTGTAATTGGCTACAGGCGTCCTGCCTGTAGCCAATTATGGCTCTTCGAGTTTCCGGGGCTGTGATTGGCCAAGCATGCGGGGTCACAGTGCATGCTTGGCCAATCATCAGCCAGCAATGCACTGCGTCGGCCGCGCCGGCCGCAATGCATTGCGGGGCCGCCCGCAACACACGAACGTGATGCGAGCGGCCAAAATAGTTCTGGGCTCGCCGAGCGAGCGAACGCCCGGTGCTCGATGCGAACGTGGGTTCGCATCGAGCACCGGGCCCATCCCTAGTCACTGCTCACCATCCTCGTGGCCTCCTCAAATGGTGAGAGGACAGTGCATGCATCCCTGATCATGCTTCACTGGCGTGGGGAAAAAAAAGCCAAGCTCCCCTGACCCTGTCCTGTCCCTGTCCCTGTCCTGTCCTCAGCTATGACTAAGCACCGTGTTCGGTGTGAAACATGTCAGCAGCTGTGCAGTTAGTCTGTACACAAGCCTAGATGCTATGATTTTATTATATCTTTTGAAATAAAGTTGAATAATTTGGAGTGCGGCTATCCAGCTACATCTTTTCTACTTCAGTTCCTGTTGCAAACAGAGCCAGCACCCTGTGGGAGTGTGGAGACAGCTGTTTTGGGAGAAGTCATTACCTTGGAGCGGTGATTCTTTGTATGACCCTGTCCTGGTGCCGTAGTCACAAAGGTACTCATTGATGGCCCTCTGCTGCGTGTGCAGTCGCTGCAGCATGGCCAACGTTGAGTTCCACCTGGTGGGCATGTCACATATTAGGCGGTTCTTGGGCAGGTTCAGCTCCTTTTGCAGCTCAGTCAGCCGAGCACTGGCATTATAAGATCAGCGGAAATGCACACAGACTTTCCTGGCCTTCCTCAGGACATCCTGTAAGCCTGGGAACCTGCCCAAGAACCGCTGCACCACCAGGTTGAGGACGTGAGCCATACAGGGCACATGGGTGAGCTGCCCCTGTCGCAGGGCGGAGAGGAGGTTGGTGCCATTGTCAGAAACGACCATTCCTTGGCTTAAGCTGGCGTGGCGTCAACCACCTCTCGGCCTGCCCCTGCAGAGCTGCCAGAACCTCTGGCCCAGTGTGGCTCCTGTCCCCCAAACACACCAGCGCAAGCACGGCATGGCATCTTTTTGCCTGCGTACTCGCGTAGCCCCTTGTACGCCTACGGAGCACCGCTGGTTCCGAGGACAGAGCACTGGAGGAAGAAGAAGAGGAGGGGGTGGAGGAGAGAGGTGTGTCACAACCAGTAGTAGCATTTTGGAGGCGTGGTGGTGGAACAACCTCCAACACTACTGCACCTTGTCCTGCATCCCTCCCAGCTGCCAATAGAGTGACCCAATGGGCCGTGAAAGAAAGATAACGTCCCTGTCCATGCCTGTTGGACCATGAGTCAGCGGTAATATGCACCTTACCGCTGACTGCCCTGTCCAGCGAGGCATGGACATTGCCTTCCACATGCCGGTAGAGAGACGGAATCGCCTTCCGTGAGAAAAAGTGGCATTTGGGAACCTGCCACTGAGGAACCGCACATTGAACAAACTCACGGAAGGGGGCCGAGTCTACCAACTGAAAAGGCAGCAGTTGAAGTGCTAGCAATTTAGCCAAGCTAGCATTCAACCGCTGGGCATGTGGATGGCTGGGAGTATACTTCTTTCGACGGTCCAGCAGCTGGGGCAGGGACATTTGCCTGCTACAATCGGACGTCGGTGTACTGCAAGTACTTGGTTGTGACACACCTAATTCTACACCTTCAGTCCTCTCAGAGCAGCTTTCAGAGAGGACTGAAGATATAGTGGGGATGGAGATCCCAGCTGATGAGGAGCAAGGAGAGGTCCGCTTTGTTCTTTGGTGTGGGTCTTTTATGTGTGCTTGCCAATGAGCTGCATGGCAGGTCGACATATGTCTGCTCATGCTTGTGGTGCCCAAGCGGCTGATGTTTTGGCCACGCGAGATACGCTTGAGACAAATATTGCAAATAGCAGTGGTGCGATCTGATGCACTCGTCTCAAAAAAGGCCCACACCAAAGAACTTTTGTGATAACGTGCAGAGGCAGCGCCCTGCACAGGTGGAGCTCTGCGGTGTGGTACAGTTGCTGTGCTGGCCTCTAGCTGGCCTCCAGGGGGCATCCTGCCTCGTTGGACATGTGACGCCGCATCCTCCTCCTCCTCCTCCTCCTCCTCTCTCCCTTCAGGCACCCACGTGGAGTCAGTGACCTCATCATCCCCTCCCTCTTCACCACTAGTGCAAACCTGGCAGTAAGCTGCAGCTGGTGGAACAGTACTGCCAGATTGCTGTCCTTCAGGATCCCCTCTCTCTGCGCGCACACTACTGCCTTCCTCAAGCTGGGTATCATCATCCGAGCCTTCGAATCGTTGGGCATCCTCCTGGAGCATGTACCCAACTCTGTGCTCAAAGAGTTCGGGGGACTCCTCAGGAGGACATGGTGGGTCTAGGGAAAGGGTGGCTGATGATGCCATTGAGTACGCGTTGACAGCTGCTCTGCCAGTACCCTGAGCCTGGGTGAGAGAGGATGAGGAGGATGAGGAGGGCTTGGTCATCCATTCTACCAAGCATTCGGTATGATGCGGCTCCACATATCCAGCTGCTAAAAACAAAGACAAGCGTGTCCCATGGCCACGTGCTGATGACGATGCACGACCACGTCCACAGCTAGCACTGTTGTCTCTAGAAACAGAGCCTGCCTGCCCTGTGTTCTTGCCTCGGCACGCTCTGCCTCTCCTTGGCGGTCTTCCAGCCATTGTAGTCGGTAGTGTACATTGTATAAAAAATGGGTGCTGCTGAGAAGAAAATATAGGAGCTCTGTGTGCTGCCACTAACACACTAGAAGTCCTATGGGTGCCTCTGGGAAAAAATATAGGAGCTCTGTGTGATGCCACTAACACACTAGAAGTCCTATGGGGTGCTGCTGAGAAGAAAAATATAGGAGCTCTGTGTGATGCCACTAACACACTAGAAGTCCTATGGGTGCTTCTGGGAAGAAAATATAGGAGCTCTGTGTGATGCCACTAACACACTAGAAGTCCTATGGGTGCTGCTGAGAAGAAAATATAGGAGCTCTGTGTGATGCCACTAACACACTAGAAGTCCTATGGGTGCTTCTGGGAAGAAAATATAGGAGCTCTGTGTGATGCCACTAACACACTAGAAGTCCTATGGGTGCTTCTGGGAAGAAAATATAGGAGCTCTGTGTGATGCCACTAACACACTAGAAGTCCTATGGGTGCTTTTGGGAAGAAAATATAGGAGCTCTGTGTGATGCCACTAACACACTAGAAGTCCTATGGGTGCTTCTGGGAAGAAAATATAGGGAGCTCTGTGTGATGCCACTAACACACTAGAAGTCCTATGGGTGCTTCTGGGAAGAAAATATGGGAGCTCTGTGTGATGCCACTAACACACTAGAAGTCCTATGGGTGCTGCTGAGAAGAAAATATAGGAGCTCTGTGTGATGCCACTAACACACTAGAAGTCCTATGGGTGCTTCTGGGAAGAAAATATAGGAGCTCTGTGTGATGCCACTAACACACTAGAAGTCCTATGGGTGCTGCTGAGAAGAAAATATAGGAGCTCTGCGTGATGCCACTAACACACTAGAAGTCCTATGGGTGCTTCTGGGAAGAAAATATAGGAGCTCTGTGTGATGCCACTAACACACTAGAAGTCCTATGGGTGCTTCTGGGAAGAAAATATAGGAGCTCTGTGTGATGCCACTAACACACTAGAAGTCCTATGGGTGCTTCTGGGAAGAAAATATAGGAGCTCTGTGTGATGCCACTAACACACTAGAAGTCCTATGGGTGCTGCTGAGAAGAAAATATAGGAGCTCTGTGTGATGCCACTAACACACTAGAAGTCCTATGGGTGCTTCTGGGAAGAAAATATAGGAGCTCTGTGTGATGCCACTAACACACTAGAAGTCCTATGGGTGCTTCTGGGAAGAAAATATAGGAGCTCTGTGTGATGCCACTAACACACTAGAAGTCCTATGGGTGCTTCTGGGAAGAAAATATAGGAGCTCTGTGTGATGCCACTAACACACTAGAAGTCCTATGGGTGCTTCTGGGAAGAAAATATAGGAGCTCTGTGTGATGCCACTAACACACTAGAAGTCCTATGGGTGCTTCTGGGAAGAAAATATAGGAGCTCTGTGTGATGCCACTAACACACTAGAAGTCCTATGGGTGCTTCTGGGAAGAAAATATAGGAGCTCTGTGTGATGCCACTAACACACTAGAAGTCCTATGGGTGCTGCTGAGAAGAAAATATAGGAGCTCTGTGTGATGCCACTAACACACTAGAAGTCCTATGGGTGCTGCTGAGAAGAAAATATAGGAGCTCTGTGTGATGCCACTAACACACTAGAAATCCTATGGGTGCTTCTGGGAAGAAAATATAGGAGCTCTGTGTGATGCCACTAACACACTAGAAGTCCTATGGGTGCTGCTGAGAAGAAAATACAGGAGCTCTGTGTGATGCCACTAACACACTAGAAGTCCTATGGGTGCTCCTGGGAAGAAAATATAGGAGCTCTGTGTGATGCCACTAACACACTAGAAGTCCTATGGGTGCTTCTGGGAAGAGAATATAGGAGCTCTGTGTGATGCCACTAACACACTAGAAGTCCTATGGGTGCTTCTGGGAAGAAAATATAGGAGCTCTGTGTGATGCCACTAACACACTAGAAGTCCTATGGGTGCTGCTGAGAAGAAAATATAGGAGCTCTGTGTGATGCCACTAACACCCTAGAAGTCTTATGGGTGCTTCTGGGAAGAAAATATAGGAGCTCTGTGTTATGCCACTAACACACTAGAAGTCCTATGGGTGCTTCTGGGAAGAAAATATAGGAGCTCTGTGTGATGCCACTAACACACTAGAAGTCCTATTGGTGCTTCTGGGAAGAAAATATAGGAGCTCTGTGTGATGCCACTAACACCCTAGAAGTCCTATGGGTGCTTCTGGGAAGAAAATATAGGAGCTCTGTGTGATGCCACTAACACACTAGAAGTCCTATGGGTGCTGCTGAGAAGAAAATATAGGAGCTCTGTGTGATGCCACTAACACACTAGAAGTCTTATGGGTGCTTCTGGGAAGAAAATATAGGAGCTCTGTGTGATGCCACTAACACACTAGAAGTCCTATGGGTGCTTCTGGGAAGAAAATATGGGAGCTCTGTGTGATGCCACTAACACACAAGAAGTCCTATGGGTGCTGCTGAGAAGAAAATATAGGAGCTCTGTGTGATGCCACTAACACACTAGAAGTCCTATGGGTGCTTCTGGGAAGAAAATATGGGAGCTCTGTGTGATGCGACTAACACACTAGAAGTCCTATGGGTGCTTCTGGGAAGAAAATATGGGAGCTCTGTGTGATGCGACTAACACACTAGAAGTCCTATGGGTGCTTCTGGGAAGAAAATATGGGAGCTCTGTGTGATGCCACTAACACACTAGAAGTCCTATGGGTGCTTCTGGGAAGAAAATATAGGAGCTCTGTGTGATGCCACTAACACACTAGAAGTCCTATGGGTGCTTCTGGGAAGAAAATATAGGAGCTCTGTGTGATGCCACTAACACACTAGAAGTCCTATGGGTGCTGCTGGGAAGAAAATATAGGAGCTCTGTGTGATGCCACTAACACACTAGAAGTCCTATGGGTGCTTCTGGGAGGAAATATAGGAGCTCTGTGTGATGCCACTAACACACTAGAAGTCCTATGGGTGCTTCTGGGAAGAAAATATGGGAGCTCTGTGTGATGCCACTAACACACTAGAAGTCCTATGGGTGCTTCTGGGAAGAAAATATGGGAGCTCTGTGTGATGCCACTAACACACTAGAAGTCCTATGGGTGCTTCTGGGCAGAAAATATGGGAGCTCTGTGTGATGCCACTAACACACTAGAAGTCCTATGGGTGCTTCTGGGAAGAAAATATGGGAGCTCTGTGTGATGCCACTAACACACTAGAAGTCCTATGGGTGCTGCTGAGAAGAAAATATAGGAGCTCTGTGTGATGCCACTAACACACTAGAAGTCCTATGGGTGCTTCTGGAAGAAAATATAGGAGCTCTGTGTGATGCGACTAACACACTAGAAGTCCTATGGGTGCTTCTGGGAAGAAAATATAGGAGCTCTGTGTGATGCCACTAACACACTAGAAGTCCTATGGGTGCTTTTGGGAAGAAAATATAGGAGCTCTGTGTGATGCCACTAACACACTAGAAGTCCTATGGGTGCTTTTGGGAAGAAAATATAGGAGCTCTGTTTGCTGCCACTAACATACTAGATGTCCTATGGGTGCCTTTGGGGTGCAATGCTGTGCTAACAGCACTGCGGTTGGTACTACTGCAATACTGTACTAACAGTAAGCACGCACTAGACTAATCCCCAGCAGCATCTAAAAACACACTAACTGTGCAATCAGCAGCAATGAACTATCAATGACTTAGGTAGCAATGGTTTAGCAAAGAAGAGCAAATCTTTCTGGAGCAATGAATCAAGCAAAGACAGAATCAGCAGACTGATCTCTCCTAAAGCCGGAACTCATGTGACCGACGCCGACGGCGTGGCGGCCTTTTAAATGGTGGGCGTGTACTAAAGCCCCTGAGCTTTAATTGGCTACAGGCGTCCTGCCTGTAGCCAATTATTGCTCTCCGAGTTTCCGGTGCTGTGATTGGCCAAGCATGCGGGGTTACAGTGCATGCTTGGCCAATCATCAGCCAGCAATGCACTGCGCCGGCCGCGCCGGCCGCAATGCATTGCGGGGCCGCTCGCATCACACGAATGTGATGCGAACGGCCCAAATAGTTCTGGGCTCGCCGAGCGAGCGAACGCCCGGTGCTCGATGCGAACGTGGGTTTGCATCGAGCACCGGGCCCATCCCTAGTCATGATGTGCTATACCCTGACGTGTTGTGCCCTGATGTGCTGTGTCGTGATGTGCACTGTACCCTGATGTGTTGTGCCCTGATGTGCTGTGTCCTGATGTGCTGTGCACTGTACCCTGATGTGTTGTGCCCGGATGTGTTGTGTCCTGATGTGCTATATTCTGATGTGCTATGCCCTGTACCCTGATGTGTTGTGCCCTGATGTGTTGGGCTCTGTACCCTGATGTGCTGGCTCTGTACCCTGATGTGCTGGGCTCTGTACCCTGATGTGCTGGGCTCTGTACCCTGATGTGCTGGGCTCTGTACCCTGATATGTTGGGCTCTGTAACCTAATGTGCTGTACCCTGATGTGCTGGGCTCTGTACCCTGATGTGCTGTACCCTGATGTGCTGGGCTCTGTACACTGATGTGCTGGGCTCTGTATCCTGATGTGCTGGGCTCTGTACCCTGATGTGCTGTGCCCTGATGTGCTGGGCTCTGTACCCTGATGTGGTGGGCTCTGTACCCTGATGTGTTGGGCTCTGTACCCTGATGTGCTGGGCTCTGTACACTGATGTGCTGGGCTCTGTACCCTGATGTGCTGGGCTCTGTACCCTGATGTGCTGGGCTCTGTACCCTGATATGTTGGGCTCTGTAACCTAATGTGCTGTACCCTGATGTGCTGGGCTCTGTACCCTGATGTGCTGTACCCTGATGTGCTGGGCTCTGTATCCTGATGTGCTGGGCTCTGTACCCTGATGTGCTGTGCCCTGATGTGCTGGGCTCTGTACCCTGATGTGGTGGGCTCTGTACCCTGATGTGCTGGGCTCTGTACACTGATGTGTTGGGCTCTGTACCCTGATGTGTTGTGCCCTGGGCCGGTCTGAATGAACTCCAGGGCCACATTTTTGTCCCAGTCCAGCCCTGACCAGGACCCCCTCCCCCTCCACAGACCAATCATATTTTCTGAATAGATGTTTCCTCATATTTCTGTACAAACGCCGGGAGACAGAAATCTGACACAGAAATCTTCACTTCATCAGCAAAGATATTTTCTATAGAAGAAGAGAGAAAAACAGAAATACAACATTTTGCAGATTTATATCTTCTTTACTGTGTTACAGGCTCTGACATGACACGTCCCCTCCCCCACAGTCACACACTATTATTATATATTTATATAGCTCTGACATATACCGCAGTGCTGTACAGAGAACACTGAGCCAATCACATCCGTCTCTGTACAGAGGAGCTTGATGTGCTATGTGCCCTGATGTACCATGATGTGCTATGTGCCCTGATGTGCCCTGTGCCCTGATGTGCTATGTGCCCTGATGTGCTTTGTGCCCTGATGTGCCCAGATGTGCTCTGATGTGCCCTGATGTGCTATATGCCCTGATGTGCTCCGATGTGCCCTGATGTGCCATGATGTGCTATGTGCCCTGATGTGCCCCGTGCCCTGATGTGCCCCGTGCCCTGATGTGCCCTGATGTGCTATGTGCCCTGATGTGCTATGTGCCCTGATGTGCCCCGATGTGCTCTGATGTGCCATGATGTGCTATATGCCCTGATGTGCTCGGATGTGCCCTGATGTGCTATGTGCCCTGATGTGCCCGATGTGCTCTGATGTGCTCTGATGTGCCCTGATGTGCCCTGATGTGCCATGTGCCCTGATGTGCCATGATGTGCTATGTGCCCTGATGTGCTATGTGCCCTGATGTGCTATGTGCCCCAATGTGCCCTGATGTGCTGTGCCCAGTGCCCTGATGTACCCCGTGCCCTGATGTGCTGTGCCCTGAAGTGCCCCGATGTCTTGTGCCATGATGTACTGTGCCTCAATGTCATGTGCCCTGATGTGCTGTGCCCTGATTTACTGTGACCTGATGTCCTGTGTCCTGATGTGCTATACCCTGATGTTCTGTGTCCTCTACCCTGATGTGCTGTTCCCTGATGTGCCCTGATGTGCTGTGCCCTGTACCTTGATGTAATGTGCCCTTATGTGCCCTGTACGCTGATGTGCTGGGCTCTGTATCCTGCCCTGATGTGCCGTGTCCTGATGTGTTGTGCCCTGATGTGCTGTGTCCTGATGTGCTGTGCCCTGTACCCTGATGTGTTGTGCCCTCATGTGCTGGGCTCTGTACCCTGATGTGTTGTGCCCTGATGTGCTGGGCTCTGTACCCTGATGTGCTGTACCCTGATGTGCTGGGCTCTGTACCCTGCTGTGCTGTACCCTGATGTGTTGGGCTCTGTACCCTGATGTGCTGTACCCTGATGTGCTGGGCTCTGTACCCTGATGTGCTGTACCCTGATGTGCTGGGCTCTGTACCCTGATGTGTTGGGCTCTGTACCCTGATGTGCTGTACCCTGATGTGTTGTACCCTGATGTGCTGGGCACTGTACCCTGATGTGCTGTACCCTGATGTGCTGTACCCTGATGTGCTGGGCTCTGTACCCTGATGTGCTGTACCCTGATGTGCTGGGCTCTGTACCCTCATGTGCTGTACCCTGATGTGCTGTACCCTGATGTGCTGTACCCTGATGTGCTGGGCTCTGTACCCTGATGTGTTGGGCTCTGTACCCTGATGTGCTGTACCCTGATGTGCTGGGCTCTGTACCCTCATGTGCTGGGCTCTGTACCCTGATGTGCTGTACCCTGATGTGCTGGGCTCTGTACCCTGATGTGCTGTACCCTGATGTGCTGGGCTCTGTACCCTCATGTGCTGTACCCTGATGTGCTGGGCTCTGTACCCTGATGTGCTGTACCCTGATGTGTTAGGCTCTGTACCCTGATGTGTTGGGCTCTGTACCCTGATGTGCTGGGCTCTGTACCCTGATGTGCTGGGCTCTGTACCCTGATGTGCTGGGCTCTGTACCCTGATGTGCTGGGCTCTGTACCCTGATGTGTTGGGCTCTGTACCCTGATGTGTTGGGCTCTGTACCCTGATGTGCTGTACCCTGATGTGCTGGGCTCTGTACACTGATGTGCTGGGCTCTGTACCCTGATGTGCTGTACCCTGATGTGCTGTACCCTGATGTGGTGGGCTCTGTACCCTGATGTGCTGGGCTCTGTACCCTGATGTGCTGGCTCTGTACCCTGATGTGCTGGGCTCTGTACCCTGATGTGCTGGGCTCTGTACCCTGATGTGCTGGGCTCTGTACCCTGATGTGCTGGGCTCTGTACCCTGATGTGTTGGGCTCTGTACCCTGATGTGCTGTACCCTGATGTGCTGGGCTCTGTACCCTCATGTGCTGGGCTCTGTACCCTGATGTGCTGTACCCTGATGTGCTGGGCTCTGTACCCTGATGTGCTGTACCCTGATGTGCTGGGCTCTGTACCCTCATGTGCTGTACCCTGATGTGCTGGGCTCTGTACCCTGATGTGCTGTACCCTGATGTGTTAGGCTCTGTACCCTGATGTGTTGGGCTCTGTACCCTGATGTGCTGGGCTCTGTACCCTGATGTGCTGGGCTCTGTACCCTGATGTGCTGGGCTCTGTACCCTGATGTGCTGGGCTCTGTACCCTGATGTGTTGGGCTCTGTACCCTGATGTGTTGGGCTCTGTACCCTGATGTGCTGTACCCTGATGTGCTGGGCTCTGTACACTGATGTGCTGGGCTCTGTACCCTGATGTGCTGTACCCTGATGTGCTGTACCCTGATGTGGTGGGCTCTGTACCCTGATGTGCTGGGCTCTGTACCCTGATGTGCTGGGCTCTGTACCCTGATGTGCTGGGCTCTGTACCCTGATGTGCTGGGCTCTGTACCCTGATGTGGTGGGCTCTGTACCCTGATGTGCTGGGCTCTGTACACTGATGTGCTGGGCTCTGTACCCTGATGTGTTGTGCCCTGGGCCGGTCTGAATGAACTCCAGGGCCACATTTTTGTCCCAATCCAGCCCTGACCAGGACCCCCTCCCCCTCCACAGACCAATCATATTTTCTGAATAGATGTTTCCTCATATTTCTGTACAAACGCCGGGAGACAGAAATCTGACACAGAAATCTTCACTTCATCAACAAAGATATTTTCTATAGAAGAAGAGAGAAAAGATTTATATCTTCTTTACTGTGTTACAGGCTCTGACATGAAATGTCCCCTCCCCCACAGTCACACACTATTATTATATATTTATATAGCTCTGACATATACCGCAGTGCTGTACAGAGAACACTGAGCCAATCACATCAGTCTCTGTACAGAGGAGCTTGATGTGCTATGTGCCCTGATGTGCCATGATGTGCTATGTGCCCTGATGTGCCCCAATGTGCCCTGATGTGCTGTGCCCTGATGTGCCCCGATGTCTTGTGCCATGATGTCCTGTGCCCTGATTTACTGTGACCTGTGCCCTGATAGCCTGTGTCCTGATGTGCTATACCCTGATGTTCTGTGTCCTCTACCCTGATGTACTGTTCCCTGATGTGCCCTGATGTGCTGTGCCCTGTACCCTGATGTAATGTGCCCTTATGTGCCCTGTACGCTGATGTGCTGGGCTCTGTATCCTGCCCTGATGTGCCCTGATGTGCCGTGTCCTGATGTGTTGTGCCCTGATGTGCTGTGCGCTGTACCCTGATGTGTTGTGCCCTGATGTGCTGTGTCCTGATGTGCTGGGCACTGTACCCTGATGTGTTGTGCCCTGATGTGCTGTGTCCTGATGTGCTGGGCACTGTACCCTGATGTGTTGTGCCCTGATGTGCTGTGTCCTGATGTGCTGTGCACTGTACCCTGATGTGTTGTGCCCCGATGTGCTGTGTCGTGATGTGCACTGTACCCTGATGTGTTGTGCCCTGATGTGCTGTGTCCTGATGTGTTGTGCCCTGATGTGCTGTGTCCTGATGTGCTGGGCACTGTACCCTGATGTGTTGTACCCTGATGTGTTGTGCCCTGATTTGCTGTGCGCTGTACCCTGATGTGTTGTGCCCTGATGTGTTGTGTCCTGATGTGCTGTGCACTGTACCCTGATGTGTTGTGCCCTGATGTGCTGGGCACTGTACCCTGATGTGTTGTGCCCTGATGTGTTGTGTCCTGATGTGCTGTGCACTGTACCCTGATGTGTTGAGTCCTGATGTGCTGTGTCGTGATGTGCACTGTACCCTGATGTGCTGTGTCCTGATGTGTTGTGCCCTGATGTGCTGTGTCCTGATGTGCTGGGCACTGTACCCTGATGTGCTGTGTCCTGATGTGTTGTGCCCTGATGTGTTGTGCCCTGATGTGCTGTGCGCTGTACCCTGATTTGCTGTGCCCTGATGTGCTGTGCGCTGTACCCTGATGTGTTGTGCCCTGATGTGCTGTGTCCTGATGTGCTGGGCACTGTACCCTGATGTGCTGTGTCCTGATGTGTTGTGCCCTGATGTGTTGTGCCCTGATGTGCTGTGCGCTGTACCCTGATGTGTTGTGCCCTGATGTGCTGTGTCCAGATGTGCTGTGCACTGTACCCTGATGTGTTGTGCCCTGATGTGCTGTGTCCTGATGTGCTGTGCACTGTACCCTGATGTGTTGTGCCCTGATGTGCTGTGTCCTGATGTGCTGTGCACTGTACCCTGATGTGTTGTGCCCTGATGTGCTGTGCACTGTACCCTGATGTGTTGTGCCCTGATGTGCTGGGCACTGTACCCTGATGTGCTGTGTCCTGATGTGTTGTGCCCTGATGTGTTGTGCCCTGATGTGCTGTGCGCTGTACCCTGATGTGTTGTGCCCTGATGTGTTGTGCCCTGATGTGCTGTGTCCAGATGTGCTGTGCACTGTACCCTGATGTGTTGTGCCCTGATGTGCTGTGTCCTGATGTGCTGTGCACTGTACCCTGATGTGTTGTGCCCTGATGTGCTGTGCACTGTACCCTGATGAGCTGTGTCCTGATGTGCTGTGCCCTGATGTGCTGTGTCCTGATGTGCTGGGCACTGTACCCTGATGTGCTGTGTCCTGATGTGTTGTGCCCTGATGTGTTGTGCCCTGATGTGCTGTGCGCTGTACCCTGATGTGTTGTGTCCTGATGTGCTGTGTCCTGATGTGCTGTGCACTGTACCCTGATGTGTTGTGCCCTGATGTGCTGTGTCCTGATGTGCTGGGCACTGTACCCTGATGTGTTGTGCCCTGATGTGCTGTGTCCTGATGTGCTGGGCACTGTACCCTGATGTGTTGTGCCCTGATGTGCTGTGTCCTGATGTGCTGGGCACTGTACCCTGATGTGCTGTGTCCTGATGTGTTGTGCCCTGATGTGTTGTGCCCTGATGTGCTGTGCGCTGTACCCTGATGTGTTGTGTCCTGATGTGCTGTGTCCTGATGTGCTGTGCACTGTACCCTGATGTGTTGTGCCCTGATGTGCTGTGTCCTGATGTGCTGGGCACTGTACCCTGATGTGTTGTGCCCTGATGTGCACTGTGTCCTGATGTGTTGTGCCCTGATGTGCTGTGTCCAGATGTGCTGTGCACTGTACCCTGATGTGTTGTGCCCTGATGTGCTGTGTCCTGATGTGCTGTGCACTGTACCCTGATGTGTTGTGCCCTGATGTGCTGTGCACTGTACCCTGATGTGCTGTGTCCTGATGTGCTGTGCCCTGATGTGCTGTGTCCTGATGTGCTGGGCACTGTACCCTGATGTGCTGTGTCCTGATGTGTTGTGCCCTGATGTGTTGTGCCCTGATGTGCTGTGCGCTGTACCCTGATGTGTTGTGTCCTGATGTGCTGTGTCCTGATGTGCTGTGCACTGTACCCTGATGTGTTGTGCCCTGATGTGCTGTGTCCTGATGTGCTGGGCACTGTACCCTGATGTGTTGTGCCCTGATGTGCTGTGTCCTGATGTGCTGGGCACTGTACCCTGATGTGTTGTGCCCTGATGTGCTGTGTCCTGATGTGCTGGGCACTGTACCCTGATGTGCTGTGTCCTGATGTGTTGTGCCCTGATGTGTTGTGCCCTGATGTGCTGTGCGCTGTACCCTGATGTGTTGTGTCCTGATGTGCTGTGTCCTGATGTGCTGTGCACTGTACCCTGATGTGTTGTGCCCTGATGTGCTGTGTCCTGATGTGCTGGGCACTGTACCCTGATGTGTTGTGCCCTGATGTGCACTGTGTCCTGATGTGTTGTGCCCTGATGTGCTGTGTCCTGATGTGCTGTACCCTGATGTGCTGGGATCTGTACCCTGATGTGCTGTACCCTGATGTGCTGTACCCTGATGTGCTGGGCTCTGTACCCTGATGTGGTGGGCTCTGTACCCTGATGTGCTGGGCTCTGTACACTGATGTGCTGGGCTCTTGTTGTGGAAATTATATTGTATAAAATGCATGTGGACATTTTATTCTAGGATGTATGTTTTTTATAGATTGTCATCTGTCTCGCTGTGTCTGATTTAATCATGTGCAATTCCTTTTGTGAGTGCCCTACCTTTTTACTGTATGTAACTGTATGTAACTTCCTGTGATGTCATTTTGTATTGTGGGAGTGTCTTCTGTTGGAGGCAGGCACTTCCTGTTTGAAAGCTTTTGTGATAATAAAAAGGCCATGCTGGGGAGTGTGCCAGGAGGATGGCTGGCTGACCAGGCAAAGATGAGGCTGTAAGAATACTTGCTGTTGATGGCTGTTTACTGGGCAATGGGAAACCAGGGGCTTAGATGGAATGCTTGGCTGGTGAGGTTTGGATGCTGATGATGAGAGGATGACGTGAAGCTGCTGGTAATGTCTGTTTTTGGGAGCTGGGGATCCAGGGAGGCATACGATCAGAGGGCACATTATATCATGAGATTGAAAGGCGCTTATTAGCGCAAGAGTGTGGCGAAATATCCACGACGTGTTGTGCCCCCGGGCCGGGCTGAATGAACTCCAGGGCCACATTTTTTTCCCAATCCACCCTGACCAGGCCCCCCCACAGACCCAAACATATTTTCGAAAGAGTTTCCCCATATTTTTGACAAGCCGGAGACAAAATCTGAACAAAATCTTCACTTCATCACAAAGATATTTTTTATAGAAGAAGAGAAAAAACAAAATACAACATTTTTCAATTTTTAAACTTCTTTACTTTTACAGGGTTGACATGAAATTTCCCCCCCCCCCACAGTCAACACTATTTTTATAATTTATATACCTGAAAATATACCGCAGTGCTGTACAGGGAAAACTGACCCAAACACACCCTCTCTGAAAGGAGCTTGCAGGCCCGATGTACCATGGCGGGGCCCTAGTGCCCCGTGCCCTGATTGCTAGTGCCCGAGTCTTTTTTTGCCCGAGTGCCCCGATGTGCCGATGTCCCCGAGTGCCTGATGGCTATGGCCCTGAGTCCCCGGCCCTGATGTGCCCCCTGCCCTGAGTGCCTGATGGCTATAGCCCCGATGTGCTCCGATGTGCCCTTTTTGCCATGAGTCATGTGCCCTGAGTCCCGGTCCTATTCCCGATGTCTTAGCCCATGTGCTCCGATGTGCCCTGATGTGCCAGATGTGCTTGGCCCTGATGGGCCCCGGCCCGAGTGCCCCGTGCCCGATGTCCCCTGCCCTGGTCCCTGTGTGCAGTGCCCGAGTCTATGTCCCGATGGCCCCCATGTGCTCTGAGTGCCCTGATTGTATACCCCCAGGGTCGGATGTGCCCTGATTGCTATGTGCCTGATGTGCCCGATTTTGCTCTGAGTCCCC